>CABEEJ010003231.1:0-60679 GCA_901482245.1 Timema douglasi
CACCTACCAACTCCATGTTCCCTTCACAACCAAATTACACTTTTAGACATAAAGGTTATGATCTGTGACTACAGATTGGTACTTTAAGCATTAACAAGCCACCTACTTCCTCTGAAAGTCGCTTCTGACACTCAGAGCTAGTAGTTCAAGGCAAACAAGGGAGCTGCATGGTTACTCATTGTATCACTGACTTACTAAGGTGAGAGCACCGGGTTAAACTTAGACTTATTTGCATTATTTTAAATTTTGTTTCGGCTTAGAATGGGGAAAACCTTTTCTGAATTATTGGTTTTGGCAAATTAAATTTGGTTGTTAACTTTAGGATGGGTTCCTTTGGGCTGTGGCCATGGAATATATTTCTAGCCACGATTTATTATGTTTGGGGAATCAAATCTATATTAATGGGCAAACTTTGTTTTCTCAACACTAGTTGGCAAATTTAGAGTCGCGCTCTTACCACCTTTTGCTATATTGTTTGCAAATTGTGCAGATGGTTGTTTTTCTGGGAGGCCAGACTTGGCTGCAATCTTAATGCTTTATTAGATTGGGAACTTGACTTGTTGTACGTAACTATGGTTACCTCCGTCGCCTTAAGCGGTACAAAGAGAGATGACCATTGTAAATGCGTATAGGTTTTGGTATTAGTCTATCTCTTTGGGCGCCATGTCTAGACGGGGTGTCTAATCTTAACTCTAACTTTGTTTATTGTAAGGTACAGGCTAGCTTGGTTGAGGTTGTAAGACATCCCTTTTTTGTCACATTGTATTTCTCACGGCTCTTGTGCACCGTTTGTCAGGTCGTTAGCTCGGGAGGCTGGCAAGCTTATATAAACTCATTACTTACGTTTGGGACATTACGCCATTATTGGTGGGATCGGTGGATATTATGGTATTTACGTTAGTGTGCTCTGGGAAATATATATATATATATATATATATCTTTAATATTTTAATGTTTTGGTGCTATATTAATTTGCTCATCTTTTATTTATCCTGTAGCTTTGTATATTGGTGCCTTATCGTCATTTATCATGGCCATAGGTAGTTGGGTGACTGATATGTGACTAGGGACGCCATGTTCGATTATTGGACGTATGTTTATATTAATGTTTCTTATTTGGGACCTTCTGTCATCTTAAATATCATATACAATATTAAGTTTAACTTTGAATTTCAACTTTATAAACTAAACAATATTACTACATTTGTAATTCTATTTATGTATCATCCATGTTTTATCAACAAATAAAACAAATACTGTTATTCTGTTGTAACTACTTATCGGTTAGTTAAGGTGGTTACACTAAGCAAAGAGAGAGGAAAGGAACACAACCCAGCTCTCGTGCGTGCACGTGCCTAAACACACACACATATCTCAGCCCATGAACGTTTAACAATAACAAGATTATTGTAGATTTCCGTTTGCCTGTTCTAGCACCTACCTCTCTCAGGCGAATACGTTGATCCCTATTTCTGATTTAAAATAGTGGGAACATACATTTAAAGCTTCACAATATTGGAATAGATGGTTTGTCTCGTCACATCTGAAATGATATTGGCAAAGCTGTAAATGGAAAACCCTTGTAAATTGTTAAATAGTACAAGTAGTTTCCGGTATTCTTACAAGTAGTTTCCGGTATTCTTACAAGTAGCGTTATACTACGGTTACCAAACCATTTAAAATTTTAATTATATAAATAACCCTTTAAAGCTTAGTATTAAACTAATATATTATAAATGAATAGCTAAAACAAAGAGAAAAATATAATCTAGCCTTGGGATTTTTTCTTTTTCCAACATTAATATCTACACCGATATTAAACTTGTTAAAGTAGTTATTCATTTAAAAATGTATAAAAAATAATAAATAACAAATACAAATTTTAATCCAAGAAAGTTTAAGTAAAAATAGTTCTGATTTATATAGTAAAATTCAATTTTGAATATTATACTTAATGAAGTAATCACAAGCAAAATAATGCGAGGTTGAAAATGTGATAGTTTTTCATTTTATAATTTAATTTATATGATTAGTTAAAGTTACACAGTCTTCGTTCTAGATAATATAAATCCATTTTCATGGATGAAAAACCGATTTCAAATTCATAGAATGGTTTTGTCTCAATATTTTATTTTATTATACTATGTTCTTATGGGTGAACGAATGTTGACCGGCACCTTAAATCTTAAAGCTAAATACCACCAAAATGTCAATTCCATAACCAGATAGCAGAAGAATACATTTCAGAAAGTGACTATGCTCGTGCCAAAACTACGTGGGAAAAGTTTCAAGTGAAAGCTTTCGAAAATTATCACAATACCAATATTTTATGTGATGTTCAACTTTCAGCAGAAGTTTTTGAATAATTTTTCTCTTTCCGGTTTATTTTTATAAGCTATACTGTCTATAATTATGTACAAGTCTTGGGATGGCATAGGCGACATTTCTAAAGATGACCAAGATTGACATCTATCAAGATATATTGAGAATAATTCATGAAAAATAGGAAACGTTAAGTGGTGTCTATAATTTCAAAAATATACTCTGAGGCCAACAAACTGGTTAGAAATGATTTAAACAGTGAAAAAGATGTAAAGAACATTACATTCTTTCATTTTAATGTTGGAATATCTTCGAAACTCTGATTTTTGAAACCATCTTAAATAGAAAAGCTCAATGTATTATTTCAGTTGCTGGTGATATAACTGTTGGCTATATTTTAGACGTAAAATTAAATTTCACCGTATGAAATGCATGACAAGCACAGTAAAAATCTACTTGAAAGCCATAATTATACCAGATATGTTATAAATATTTACTAAACATCTATTAACCAAGCTGAACTCGTCAGTTGGTGAGAAAACTGAAAATTTGGTGCTCAAATTAAGCAGCAAACAAAATTACATGGTGCATTACCGTGATTTAAAACTCTAGATGCATTTTGGTATAATAATTCAAAAATTGAATGGGGTCCTTATTTTCAAACAGAAATCTTGGTTAAAGTCATATCTTGGTTGCCTTTTTAAGATTAGGGAAAGTAAGAGATCTCTGAGCGAGTCTCTTAATGCCGGTTCACTCAGAACGCTAAGCTATGCTATGCTCTAACGTGCTAAGTTTTGTCAGTCTGGTTCTACACTCATTGCTAAGCTAAGATAAGTTATGATAAGCTATGGTTCTTACTTCTCAACCTGAATTGATTTTGGCTTCATTCTGGTCAGATTCAGTGAAATCTTGTCATGGTACTCTCCAAAATGTCTTGTTTGGACGCAGATGCTAGTACTGAGGAAGAGGAGCTGCTGTTATTAACAGCTGTTTTGAAAGAAAAAACAATATAGGAGGTGGAAGACAAATTTGAGCCCACGAAATAAACCTGCAAAGGGAAACTTTCAAGAATTTCACCACATAGTTCAGTGAAACTTGGAAGTAGACCAGGACAAATTTGAAAAATACCTTGGATTAAATAGAAATGCGATTTATGAAACGTTATCCCTGATTAAAGATGACATCACAAAGATGCATAGTAATTGAATACACGTGACAGGAACTGAAAACAAAGCTTCAACCCTTCTTTGGTTATTCTCAACGTAAGATGGCTCTTGATGGAACAAGGAAAAATTGACCACCCAGCAATCGAAAAAACATAGCACAGCCTAGCAAAACATAGCGCAGCCTAGCAAGACACTGCGCAGCCTAGCAAGACATAGAATAGCTAAGCTTTCTGTGTAAAACAACATATTTAAATATATGGTCCACTATTTTTCTAAAAAGTAAACAGATAAAATCTTAACTTATCTCAGCTAAGGTAAGATTTTCTCAGATAATTGTTTAGAAAAATAGTGGATCATATATTTAAATGTATTGTTCCCACATAAATCTAAGTTAAGCCAAGCTATGCCTTGCTACGCTACCCTTGTATTTTTAGATTGCTGCCCAGGTAATTTTTCCATCCTCCATTTTCAGCCATATTACGTTGCACATGTGCATAACACAGCTTGGGGCACGTGTTGAACATATAAACAGATGGATTGTTGAAGAAAACCAATTGGCATCCATCTTTTTGATGTAGTATTTAATCAGGAATAATATTTCATGTAGATTAATTTATTTAATCTAAAGTAATTTTTAAATTGGTCGTCTTCCACTTTCAAATCTCGCCAATCTAAGTAGTGAAATTTGCTCAATGTTTCACTTTGAATGAATATTTTGTGGGCCCATATCCGTCCTCCTCATGTATTTAGTTCAAACAAGACATTTTGGAGAACATCATAAATTAACTTCACTGGAACCCTTCAGTAAACTACCCTTAATTTTAGGGTCGGATATCAAATTTCAAAAACGCATCAGGTGAAACTTATGGAATCCCTAGATACCAAGTTTTATCCCAATCGGCAAAACAGTTTAGGCTCTAATACGAGGTACAGACAGAGAGACGGAAATTCATAAACAATATTTCATCAAAATCTCGAGCTTGATCTTTTTGACGCTCACAATAATGTATCTACCTTTAAGATAGCGAGAAAGTAAAAAGAACATACAAACTTTTTGAAATACTTACTTACTTGTTCTATGGAATTAGAGAGTATTGCGTTAAAACTCAAGTAGTATCTCTGGACAGCTAAAGTTCACAAAATTATATTAATATATTTGCCAATATCTCCGAAACTATTGGTTTTATAAATATATATTTAGTATAAAAGTTTGCAATGATAAGTTATTTAGTATTTTAAATAAATTGAGAGATAAGGGAATCTCCACTTCTGCAAAGTACCCTAAAAGTCTTTTTCATAGGAAAAGGAATATAGCCATTTTGATTATAATCTTAATCAATGCCTAGATACGAATTTTAATCAAAATCGTTAGAGACGATTTTGAGAAAAAAAACTTGTTTTCTCTTTTTACCCTTTATAAAACAACTTTTAAGCTTACGGTCAAACAGACACAGACTGAGAGCATTGCAAACCACTTTTTATTGAGTGAGGGGTCACGAAACGTCGACATCCATCAATATCTCGGGTTGGACTTTTTTACGGTCGCCATACTTTACCTTTGTGTTCGGAAAGTTAAAAAATACATACATTTCCTTTGAGATTGAAAATTATTGGTTTTATAAAAACATATATCAAATAAAATATTTGTAATAAAAATAAACATTTTGGTGTTCAATAGAAAAGTGCTCCAACGTGATTTAGCAATTTTTATTAAGCTTGCATCTTATTCTTTAACCTAGGTATTTTAAAAAGTTATTCAATAGTTTTACTTGTAGATAGAGCTTATATAATGTTGCTTCTTTGACAGAATATCTAAACTATTAGTATTGTTTTCCCATGAAAAAATGTAGTCATGTAAGAGAGCTACCGTTGGCATGCCTACATTGATTTATAATATCTTAAACTAATGTTTTTCTTTCATATATTCTATTGCTATGCAATAAAAAAGTTTTGTGTGGTTTTGTTTCTTTGATGATAAATTAAATATATTTTTTATTGTTCATTGAAACTATGAATCCACGTAATAGAGCAACTTTTAAGGTGCTTACATTTTCTTCTTAAATTTAGTTAGGCCTATTTTTTTGTATTTTTCATGACTATTAAGATTATTGTATAGTTTCTTTGATAATGAGTTGAAACTTTATATTTTCTTTATTGCAACAATGCACACACATTAGAGAACAACTGTTAGCATGCTTTCATTAGCGGCTTCAATTGGGGTATGTTTCAGTTATTTTATGATTTTGCATATCATTTATATTCACTTTGTTTTGATTATTTGAGAGTAAATCTGAATTATCTTCTTGTTCATTTTATCAATAACTATATCTATAAGAGTTACTTTAAGTGTGCATGCATTTGTACTTAAATCTATGCGGTTTTTTTAGTTTATGGGATTGCGTGTAACTTAGGTTTATCAGTTTTATTTAATTTGATAGTAAATTAAGCTCTTTTTCTTGGTGTTGATTAAACAATGCCTCCATGAAAAGGAACCACTGTTAGTGTGTTTACATTTGTGTTTTATATTTAAATATCATTAGTCATTTTATGCTGTTGCCTATGAATTAAGTTTAACCGACAGCACAATATTATTTCAAGTGATAGGACGCTCTCTAAAGAGTGATTCTTTCAATCTACTTCTTATTTGTTTGTTAGATAGCAAATCTATAATCTTACATATTATAAAACGCTTAATTTTGTCTGTACATTCTAAATTTTGCGGATCTTTCTTTTTATCTGGTTATTACAAGCGATAAGAATACCAAATGAACCATTGTTGGAATATTTATATTGTTGGTTTGTTTGTTTGTAAGCAGTGAACACTCACCACAGCCGGCATTGCGGTTTTATAAATTGGCACGTTATATGAGCCTGGGTGTGGAGGAGGATATGAACAAGTGCATACTCGACTTAATTTAATTCTTTTATAACCTTTTGAAGTTGTCCAATATGGTGACTTATTGTTTAATGCGAGCGAAGCCACTGTCGAATGTTACTAATTATTACAGGATGAGGCGAAAACAATTGGACGATCTATGCTGAGGAAAGTGATGGACAACGGGCTGAGGTTTGTCTGACGTCCGGTGGAGATCACCTCAGTCACATTAGCTTCAAAAAGATTAGTATGTGGTTTGCTTTTATTAAAGCTAGTGCAGATTTACTTTCCGTTAAAGTGTTAATTTTCATTTTAATAGTGTGTAATTATTTTGGCCCCATCCTGTATAAAACATGGAAAACACAGATATATTGGTTCATACGAGCTTAACTGGGTATTTAATTAATCAGTAATTTGATGAAAATGTTGTCATATCATACAATCACATTAATATCCTTACCACTATAATCAGTACCAGTAGTAGTAGCAGTAGCAGTATTAGTTTACTGTCTTACTAATATGTCCTTTCTCTCAAAAGTAACCCCCTCAATACAAGCGTGGAGTGTTGGTATACCTGCAGAACTGTCGTGATCTCCCTCGCCGAGCAGTACGGGAACTGGACGCCAGGTAGCAGTGCCTGTGCCATCTGGACACTCAGCGCGGCCTCTTGCAAACAGTTCCTAGCTTCCGTCGCTAGGTGGAATCTGCTCTCTGCGTTTCTGAAACACGGACCAATCACAGGACTATATCTACTAGTTTGTCTGTTCAGATAACTCTATCAAATAGCTAAATCATTGTTGTGATCTACTAAAGAAATTTATTAATTTACCTATGTAAGATAAATATAGGTAAACCATGTTACATATCCTTAGTTATAAGATTATGATGCTTAAATGATATAGAGAGCCATTACGTATAATATTTAAATACAGGAATTCAAAATGAATTTAAAACCAATCGATACTTACTACTTGCATAAATTTAGAGTTTATTGTATTCTGGATACACAAGGTCTTGAAATCAACCCCAGAGTTAAAATGTTAAAACTAACCAATATAAATATCAATTAGAATAAAACCAAACAAACCAGCCTAGCTAACAGATGTATTCTAAGTTGTTAGTTTTTTAATTATATAAATAACCACTATGAAGTACCCGGCTTTGCCAAAGGGAAACAATTTAGGGTGAATATAGTAAAAAGGTTATAAAGGATCAAGAGAAAAATAATGTTAGGAGTGTATGATTTCAAGGTTAAAAGCGTAGGAAGTGCAAAAGGGGCATATAGAGTTCCTAAAGAATAAAATCAATTTGATAGATCTTTTTTTTTTACCATTATGGGTTAAATATTTAAGCTACCCGTATTATTATATTTGTTAATAATGTTATAATCTCATCTAAATATAATATTCTTTAAATTGAATAATGATAAGAAGAATGGCCCGGTGTACGGGACGATTCTTGAATAGCTCAGTGGTTATAGTATTGGCGCACTAAGTTCAAGGTTCTGGGTTAGATTCCTGTGTACATGTGTCTATTTTCAATTTAAATAATATTTTGTTACCACTTTACCCGGTTTATTCTTGTTGTACAACTTGTCCTGTTTAGACATTTTATCTTTTTGGAACTTTTTGCCATTTTTTAATTTTTCCTTTATACCCCATTCACCACATTTATACTTTTTTGACTATTTTCCTTTTCTGTTGTTTGCATGTTTTTAGGTCTTAGGCACCCTTTTGGAATTTTTTACACTTTTAATCCTTTTTTTTCTTTATTATAACTGTACATCTGTCCCTTTTATAGTTTTTCCTTTTTTTTCTCTTTCTTTTATACACCTTTATCCTTAAAAAAAATCGAATATATCTACATACATCCTCTCTACTCTGTTTGTTGTTACATCTTTTTACATTAAGTACCCAGCCTTGTCCGAAAATATATTTAAGGTAAAAATGTTTAACAATGTAAAAAAGGGAAAAAAGGGTTCACATTAAATATGATTTTTTTTTTTAAATTTCCTATAGTAAGGGAAACGTTATTAATAATATAAAAATTGAAATTAAGGTAAAGGGAAGAATAGTAAAAATGCCAAAAAATGTAAATCCAATATAAATAAAAAAGAGTTTAATGTTTAAAACGGGTCAAGAACACAAAGAAATGTAGTGTTTGATAGTAGTTGTATCAATTTTGAGTTCTCCAAATTCACGAGCTTACTTTTTGAAATTAGATGTTCAGGCGTCATTAAGATCTCCGGGAATGTCTATTGACATAACTTCTACTTTACGTCTCACTAAAAAGTATTTTTGCAATAGTTTTAGGAATCTCCCTTCCTTATTTACTGTTTTGTCATTTTGAAATATAAGGATCGAGCTTTAATGGTTGTTTGGATAGCTCTTACACCCACCGAAATATTACAATCTTCGACCACACTGACGAATAATTTATTGTTTTAGGTTTGGGAATTTTTAGGGCCCATATTTAACCAGACTCCTCTTTAAATCTATAATAATAAAATTAATTGTTTGTCTGTTTGTTTGTGTGCAATGCCCAGATAAATCTACGTACCCAAAGATCTGAAATTTTTAACATAAGTGGACGGAAGAAGGTTCGAATGCACCTTGAAGCCAGATTATTTTATTTTTTATTATCTTTTTAACTAAGTTATTTTTAACTAATTTGTGAAGAACACATTTTTAATTTGGTTTAGAATTACGTTTCAAAGATAACGTTTCATAATGAAATTTTGTACCATTGGGGATTATATAATTACTATACTAAAATGGCTTAGGGGCAGCGCTGTGTGGGATTGCTAGTAGTAAATATTAAAAATTAAGATTTTTTACTATAGTAATACTTCTACATTTCTGGCAAATTTAAATTTTCTTCTTCACTTGAAAGGCTTTTTTCCTAACTCTCTCTCTCCCCCCACCCCCCTACCTCACCACTATCTTTTTTATTTAAAATCTTAGGTATGTTTTGGTACTCTGAAGTGTTCCTTGAACGCTTTTTTTTACCAAGATTAATTTTTATACCACACGGAAAAGTAGTTGTTTCTATTAGTTTTGGAAATTTTAAAACACTACTTTCAATTTAAACAACCCCTACCCAGAATCTTCAAATTTTGGGATAAATTAAATTACCTTGAATTATATTTCTACCTGCCTGCCAAATTTACATTTTATACTACACCTAAAAGGGTTTGTTTCTGTTAAAATTCCCCCGCCCCATTTCTTTCCCAAAGACCCATATTAAAAATCTATAATTTTCAGCCATTTGCATTTATTTGGAGTAGTCTTTATACCTGCCTGCTAAATTTCAGTTTTATACCACACTGGGAAGTAGTTCTTTAATAATAATTAGAGCCCGGACTCGTACGCACAATCAAATAGTAAAATATACATGCAAATATGGACAAAAATCTAATGAATTCGCATCATAATATGCAAAAATAAAACAAAATCTAACAATCTAACTGTTTTGTCGAAAATCTTACCTCATTAGTAAGACATAAGTGATATTCACAGGACTGTGGGATCTCAGGGGGTAAGAGGGGTATAGCGGGGGAATACATTGTTTTTTCTTATAACCCCTTTAGCATGCATGTGGTTTTCAGGACAGTATAGGGGTAATTATCGATCGTGCTTCTCGAAGGTGGGATGGTTCAGGGGGGAGGGGGTGTGATGATGAATTTGGGATGGTCCAGCGGCTCGTACTCAGGAAGGGCGCGCGTGTTTTTTTTTTTCGTTTTTCAAATAAACCCCCCTTCTACCTCTGTTATCTTAAAAGGATGGACACATTTAATAAGCTCCTTCCAAGTGTTGTATTTCTCTCTCTCTCTTTCATATTTATTATACAGGTTCGTGAACTTAGGAACTAAGGTTAAATAGTATAGCTTCTTTTTAAAGCGTATTATCTTAAGATTATAAAAAAAACATACATATCTTCTGTACAGTGATTATTATACAATCTCTTTCTCTCTCAGAATAGAGTCTTAACACAGGACCGTGGTATCTCCAGGTGTGTGTGTGTGTGTGTGTGTGTGTGTGTGTGAGTAGAGGGTCATACATCGAGAGGATGGCGTAGTGGGATGGTTTGGGGGGATGAATTGGGAGGGGCTGGCGACTCTCGCACGCGGATGTGCTCAGAGGGAGGTGGACGCGTGGCTTCTGAATACGCTCGAGGGAGATATCCAATCGCGCGTCATTGATCCTGGAGGTATATATATATGTATTTCTGAGCATTCATCGCAATCACGCAAGAGTAAACAGGGCATCATTGAAATTGTATGGGATAGTGTTAAAGACGTGTGTGGATGTTCTATTTTTCTCACGTACGTGCATGGTGCCTTAATACCGGGTGCCCCTCTCCCTCTCAGTTTTAATCGTGTTGGTGAACAACCCCCTCACCCCTGACACAGGTGCCATTAATCCTGAATGAAACTGGGATGTAATAATCTTTAGTACATTTAAACTTAGGCGAGGGGATATTTATAGGTTAACAGATGGCTTCTAGGACTGTAATAATACGTACTCTTTTTCTCTTGCAGGCACATGGTGCAATATTCAAACTTTAATACCGGTGGGTGTCCCTCGGTCTTGAGAGAACGACACAAGCGTCATTGATTATGGGTAATAACGAAGGGCATGTATGCATTTACAACGTAGGCATTATTAATCCAGTAGGTTAACAGATGGGATCTGGAGCTTTAATAATCTTCTCCGCTAAAAGAATGCATACATTTAATCTAATAGTCGAAACACCTTGCTATGGCTGAATTTATTCACACGCAGTTGGGACACGTGCTTCACGTGGGCATATGTGTGAGATTAACTTTGACGTTTCTGAGTCATTATACTTTACCCAGAAATTGCCTCGGTCTTGGGTGAACGACACAGGCGTCATTTATTCTTAATAATAAATAGAGGTAAAAATCTTTAGGACATGTGTGCAGTTACGAGGCAAGCGTTATTGATCTTGGAGGTTAACAGATAGGTTCTGGGACTGTAATACTCTAAACAGAATATATCCTCTCTTCCGCTAAAAGAAAGTATACCTTTAATTGCATCGTCAAAACAACCTTTGAATTGATTCACACGCAGATGGGACATGAGTTTCACGTGGACATATGGACGAAATGAACTATGACATTTCCAAGTCATTATACTTCACCCAGAGAAGATTACGATTTCACACACATGATAATCTGACTCATTCTGAGTCGCATGCATAGTAGGGGAGGAAGGGAGGGCGTGGTAGGAATCCTCCCGTCCCTATATATAGGCCTAACTCCTCTAGGTAAAATCATTAGCTTCCATCTACAATCTAAAGATTATCAACCATGTCTAGCGAATATGCGGCCATATTGTTAAGCATAGTAGGATCTAGCGAGATCCTACCAAGAAAGTTGACAGATTTAGAGGTCGGTCACGGTTACCACTTAACAAGTATAAAAGCGTTGAACACACGCTTTGGTCGGCGTGTCCTCACGATTTTGGACGGGAAGTACAATGCGTGGCTGCCTAACTGTTTCTTGCTTCTTACTGACGAGCAGGTAGAAGACATCGCAAAGACGGAGTTGCTGCTCGTATACAAGGGTATCTCCAGGCTTAGCAATACGGCCATCTTGATCTTAGAAGGTAAGTGTACATTCAAATTTGGTTGGTTATAAAACGTGTGTTTATGTGTGTGGAAGCGAACTTAGGTAATATAATCTTGTATTGTTTTACCGCTCTGAACTTACAGCCAAATTATTAAAAAACTTGTTCTTTTTTAAATAACCTTATATCGTTTACCAGTCTTAGTTATTTAAAAGAGTTATGACATATACTAACTAAATGATATACAGCTTTAAAATTTAAACTTCTATACAATATTTGAATTACTTGCGAGCTAATATTCAGAAAAAAATGTTATAACAAATTAGATTAATTATTTTTCTCTTGTATCCGAATTTTTATGTTTCAAACAAATCTACATCATTTGAATTGTATGCTAAGATAATATCGTTTTTAAAAAATCAATTTATGGGAGACAAATATGAATTAAATGTTAAAAAATAATATATTTTTTTTCTCTTATACCCAAAAAGGCAAGTGTACATAGGTAAACCAAATTTTTAAATCATTCAAACTTGCTTGATTATACTAGATGCACGCGTGTGGGTGTGTGTGTGTGTGTGTGTGTGTGTGTGTGTGTAGGGAAACGAGCTTACGTAGTATTTTCCTGTATCGTTTTCAGGTCTTAATTTACAACCAAATTATTGGAAATGTTATAGCATAAAAAACCTATTCTTCGTTATTAAATGTCCTTATATCGTGTACTGGTCTTAATTATTTAAAAAGGTGGTGTCATATATGAACTAAATGTTATAAAGATTTATGGTTTAAACTTCTCTACAATATTTGAATTGCTTGCTATTATTAATTATCATAGCTTCATGATCTGGTATATGTAAACTAACTACGCTCTCCTGTTTTTATAGCTGTTTTGGAGTCACTCGATGAAATCCTAGAACAAGCAGTGCAGAAATTAAAGGATTAATCCGTGGAGGGGTAGTGTTGAGACTCCTGCAGAGCATAGCACAACCTTAGAACCATGTCGGAACCTCAACCAAAATGAGCTCACCTGTCATCTCCTATCATCGTAACCCGGCATACTAACGGGAATAAGGCGTATACCTTTGATGACTTAAGCTCTAATGAGCAACTGTTAGTTATTATTATTATTATTATTATTATTATTATTATTAGCACCGCGTCTTACTACCCGTTCGGGTTATACGCACTTACGCTAAAGTGTAATGGTAGGGTGATTGTGAGATGAAATGGAGGTCCTACAGTTTAACGTGGAATCCGAACCACGGTGGAGGCCTGGCATTCCTCACATTCACAAGATGCCTTGTCAGAGGTGAAGGAAGGGTTTGGTAATCAGATAAATCTTTGCCGGGACCGAGTATTGAACCCCGGCCGCCAGCATAGAAGTCTGACACCTTACCCTTAACCCACCAGGTCACCGACAACTGTTAATTAAATACCTCTTACATGATATCGCTCGACGTGATGGGGAGGTATTTAATGCTTACATAGAACATATACCTGTACAGATTAAGAGCTCGAGCGTACTGATACTGGGACAGGACGATATAGAAGCACAAATACAAAGACTTATGACCATTTCGCAACACCTAGGAATAGGATTTACACAGTTCAAACTTTACCTGGAACAGCTAGGACTCCCTATCAAACTTATTGGACAAGCGTTCATCCGACGCATAAAGACTCCTGCCATTGGCCAGGAAACGATGGGTGTGGGGGGGGATTTCCTGAAATATTCAGTGATGACTGGATTGCTGACTAGTAGGGGCTTGTGGTCCCAAAATGCTTGCTGTATTGCTGTATGTGCTTGCGCACGTGGCTCCGCTCAAAGGGTAAGGCCACAAGAGAGGTGAGAGGCTACATGGGTCCTTGTGATTGAATGATCCTTCCCTCTACAGTTGACAAGAGTTACTACTGGTTGGTTCAGTGATAAGCCCTGTGTGTGGTGGTGGGGAGAAAAATCTCTGATTTACCTACTTTGTGATATATAGATGCCCCTTATGGCATTTATAACGACATGGCGTCACAATCCATATGAGGAAAGTTTTTTTATGTCAAGGTGCATGGGCTCAATTCTGAGCCTGTGCTTTACGCTTTTTAGTGCTGGTTAGAGTTGTAATCTACTAATTTCTATTCAAGCTGTATCTAACTTAGATTCTCCGTGATAGACAGTGGATTGGGCTATAAACAACTCTTAAAAGGTTAGACTTGTTATGCCTACAACAAGTCTCATGTGGAATTTCATCAACTTGACTCTCGCTTTCCAAAGGCCACAAAAATTTTGTGATCCTGGCAGGATAAAATGCCATTGTATACCCTCAACACATGCGAAACCATAAAATTGTTCCTTTAACGTATCACCTTGAAATAATCTATAGACAGCTCAAAGAGAATTATTTACCCATAGAAATTAGTACCATTATCACTGTAGATATTGTTAATTCGTTCATGTCTGGCAGAAATTATATGAAGTGCTGCTATAAAGGTCTCTGTTTTTAGATCCCTTACTATTTAAATCTGGATAGCATTTGTTGCAAAACATTAGAATATCGCTATATAGCAATTTAACATGATTTTGATACGCCACCCACCTTAACGAATTAAGAATGGACAAGCGTAATCCATACCACAGTTCAGAAATGGCCTTGCTGAACGTACACGAGATTATGGTAACTGTCCCTTTAGTTGTTGCACTGCCCTTGCCTATAGCCTGAAGCATTTCATACACTTGTGGACTATTTGGCGTATAACACAATTGCCATTCACTGTCCAATATCATTTTCTGAGAGCTGCAAGTAATAACTGGGGACCAGCATGAAGTAATTTTAAATGCTTATTTTGGATGATTAATCTTGTGAGGCTGTAGCTATCTGTCAAAATGATAGGGTGTTTCTGGTCATACTAAAAATCAGCATGCTCTAATCAACCTCAAACTGTCTAAGAGGTTCAAATGTGTACACTAGTAGTGCTAGTGTTGGTCTAGTGTAGGGCTTACTGCGAGGCGAGCTGCTTGCAGACCTGCACGGCTCTGTCTAGAAGTTCTACAGCCCCCTGCAAGCAGGTTGATGCCTCTCTCCAGTCAAGTATTCCACCTGCAAGGGTATCTCTATAACTGCGCATACGGTCCAGTTCATCTTCCAGCTTCTTCTCCTCTTGACTGCCATATGCCTCTCCAAACAGCTCACCTGAGGAACAACATATGATTCATATCTCAGAGGATGTTAGCTCAGAAATTGGAGGTGCTATACATACGGTGACCATATTTTTTTAAAGAAAAAACAGGACATTAAAATATATCACATATACGAGTAGCATGGTGTGCGACGTGCGTGTATACCTTATGTATAAAGTAGATAGAAAATAAATAATATAGATAGAGATAAAAATAGTTTAAGGATAAAACCATTTATTAAAATTCACTTTTGAATACTAGTTTAAAAGAGCAAGTTACATAAAGTCAAAACTATATACATCAATTATTAAATTGGCTTTTATTATTGTTTACATAGTCTTATTGTAAATAATACTTGTGCCTAAAACTTCTAAAAAAATAACTTGTAAAAATATATATTTTAGGACTAATCACGTGTACAAACCCATTGGTAAATAAAACATAGGACTACAGTACTTAAAAATTCAATAAAGAGAAAGTGAATTTTAAAATAACAATTTAGGAACTACATGTGCCGGCTTTTGCTTCATAATTATAACATTCATATTTATCTGAACTATGAATTGCTTTAAGAATCACTTCTTCAGATGTAAGGTATTGGAACATTTCCATACAAGTTTTGTCAAAATTGGTGTAGACCTGCATCACAGCCTTTAATGTCCCAATACTCATTTGGGTTTTTCCACTCCCCCAGTAATTATTTATTATTGAAAAAGTCTCTCAACTGAAGAACTCGTGGCAGACAGGCAAAGTATAAACTCACATAGCAACTGCAGGTTTTTAAGAGGTTGAAGCTTGTTGTTCATAAACGTAAACACTTACAACGACCTGGTTTGAGTAGGAATGTTACTCTCATTCCACTCAGGAATTTTGTCGCCAGCTAGAAAGTTTGTTAACGCTGTAATTTTGTCAAAAAGACAATCTTCATCTACAGTAGAGCCAATGGTATCTTTGAAAGCCTCATACGAAGCCTACACCTTCTCCCACATAACTTTCTCATGTAATCTGACCCATTCAAAAAATTTTAATTGTTGCAGATTAGCAGTCCATTTTTCCAATTATGCAATGCAACCCGAGTAGAGATTCTTAGATTCTGTAGAAAAATCACTTTTGTAATTCACCTCGCTGACTGTTTCAATGCTGCTAAGGCAGATTCTTACTTTCACTGGCAAGAATACTGCATTTTCCCTGCTTTTCAATTTCTCAAGCATCTCAAAATATTCTAGTGCGGCATCAGTCAGGCAGAAAGACCAACACACTATTCCACTAAATTTAATGAAAACAAGGTAGAGTAAACGTAGCTATGTAACTGCTCAGCTGTTTCTCCAGGAAGGTCTTGCAGTTCCAGAAGCTTGACTTTTACTCCTTGGGTACAGTCAAACTATCGTACAATCAATGGCACTATCTTAATGTTATGGTGATTGGAAGAATCAATCATAACGCTGAAATAATGTGCTGTTCCTAAATCATAATTCTATCTCTCCTGGGCCTCCTTTGCTAAAACGTTTTTTACAATTGCTTCTGTTTTAGTGCGGGCTGAGGAGAACTTCGGTTCAAACATACCTGCTACCAGCTTAGACGTACAGTAAAGGGAACGAAAACTCTGCATATGTTTAATTATATGATATGCAAAAGTACCCTCTTTGGCAGCCAAAAGAAAATTTTCAGAAGTAATTACGTTTTTTGTCGAGACAGCTGAAGACAAAGAAAACAAATGAAGCCCGAAAAAAAGGACGGGTAAAACATGAAATATTGTCGGCTAGGTGGTATTATCACACAGAGCTAATAAAGAAGTTCTAACCTTGTTCGAGAGAGCGCAGCACATGTGTTGAGTGTTTGCCAAATGCTCAAGGATGATGTTCCTTGCGCTGGCGCTGTTCAATTCCAAATATTATTTTCTCTTACTTCAAAACAAAGTATTTTTGGAAGTACTTGGTTCAAGAAAACAGTACCTTTTGCTGTACTATCGCATGGTCTGTAGGACGGCAGGACATCACCCCAATAAACAGTACTGTACTGCAAAAAACAGTATGTATGGTCACCGTAGCTATACATCTTAAATAGAGGCTAGTATACTAAGGCCAAAACTTACACTATCACGTTATTGTATTCATTTAGGTTTAACACAATATTTATGTTGCAATGGTTGATTAGCACTAATGTCCACGTAAAATTGCTTGTAAAGTTAACGCGAGGACTACCTTCTGGTTAGAAAACATAACGTCCACATTAACACAGTTAATCACACTGCCATATTGTTTCTAAATCGGTTGTTATTGTCAAAGTGAGGTTACATTTATTTATCTTATGAATGAAGTGAGTTAATTGTATGCTTATGACAACTATGAAGATAAGTTACACGTTCTAAAGAACCCAAGACTTAGAAGACCGACGAGATAGGTACTCGGAACGAGAGAGTTTCCTAGAATTTTATAAAGAGGATTTTTTTTTTTTTTACTCCTTCGTCTAAACAAAAATAAAGTCTTAGAACTTCTTGAAGTGAATGAACACCAATTAGAATTGTTTATTTCCAATCGTTTGTATTTATGTATTAATACAACCAATAGCATTTCCTCTTCTTTGCTAAAATTTAGACTTCATTTGCATTTATGATTTCCAACATACATTTAAGCAGATAAATAAATACAAAAAAATATAGCAAATAACCTTACACAGGCATGATGAATTGGACTTGTTTGATTGGTTTTAATAATAGTACCATAAACGTTGTAATGACTTGCTTATACCTTCTATGGCCGCACTAAACCAATCAAAAGCTTTGGAACAAATCTAGCTCTCCAAGAAAGTTAGCTAAAATAGCTTACTGAAGGCACTGGTTCGTAATTTTACGAGCACATAAAAATAGTATTCAAAACACAACGCTTAGTTCAACCAACGGTTAGACTTTAGGAACATTTAATTTATGAGGACTTTGACAAGACATTGTAAGATTGGCCCTAAAAGACGTAATAAGAATAATAACTACATAAAAATCAATTAGTTTGTTTCAAGACCTTTAAAATAAGTGCCAAAACTTTGCACATTATTAATAATCGAGGCTAATTATATAAATAGTTAATATGTTTTGAAAATCCCTCACACACGCATATGATATAATTTAAAAAACCGTATTACTGTGGTTGACTATCAAATATTGATTCTCGATTTTCTTAATTTATTTCTTGCTGAAATTTAACTTTGTATCATAATAAATTAAAGTTAGTTATTCATAGCTTTTGAATTGCTATCTAATATAAATTGATAGTTACAATTTATTAACCACCTATCCCTTGATTATTAGTTGTTCATGCGAACCATTACAACTATAGAATTTAATGCATTGTTTTCAAATTGAAAAGAAGTTACAATGTTAGGCTTTTAGGGTGTTTTTTGCAGTATTCCCAAATTAATAGAAATAGTTTATTTTATTTAAGTGTGGAGAGAAAGAGTTTTCAATAAAAATTTAGGATATTTGATACTTTAAATTCTATTATAATGCATCAACCCAACGTGCAATGAGCTTTTAGACCGAGTTGGTGGTAAGATGCGGTATTAAGAAAAACATGGTAGATTTCTGTAATTGAGTGATGATTGTGGGAGGCCAGTTGTAATGATATGGAATGATACATATAAATAATTTATTATTCAAAATTACGATATTTAATATTCGAGCGGGTAGTAAGATTTATTTGTGTAGAACTGTTGAGTTGCAAGGTGTGGTGAAATGTTTCTACGTCTCTATTTGAAAATACAACGCACCTTCTGTGGAAAGAGACGCACCTGGATGACCTCACCCCTTTTCTTGTAGGAAGCTTCGAGAAGGAACTGTCGCTTGATATACCCCTTCAAATGCGCACATCTCCTCACTACTGGCGATCCTTCCTTCTTGACAAGAACACGTATAGCTAACATTCATTTAACGCAATAGTCGGGCTTTTATCAAAATATAAAATGCGTGTGATATCTGGCTAAAAGTAAACAGTTCATTCATTTAAAATAAAAGTAAAAGACTATAAAAAAGAAACACCAGAACTATTAATTTATAAAATAATACAATTAATTATCACAATAATGTCACCCTAACGATGGCGTATATATATCTATTATCAGGCTAGCGTTTTAATTATTTCACAGTCAAAAGCTAAAAGCGTGTCATCTCATGGCCCTCATTCAGGTACTGTTTGATTGCTAGAGCTGGAATGGAGTGGTAAACAAAGATTAATGATAGCAGCAACACAATAAACCATAAAGACTAGATGTTGAAAATCTTAAATAGATCAGATGAGCTGGTATGGGGATTCAATAGCTAGACATAGCTTTTGAAAAATATATCTATATAGAATATAAAAAAGTTAAAATAAGAAAGAGCCAATAAAGTCATATCAAAATAAAATAATAATTTGTGGTAAGGTACACTAAATAAATGTTAAGTGGCGTTTCAATCTTCTATAATATTTTAATATACTAGTTTCAGAGAGCTTAAATATAGTAAAAGCTGAACCTTAGATCTTAACAATAGATTGAACTAATTCATTTTTATTTAAATTTTCTGTGCTAGGTTATTCCTGTTACCAAGCTATACTTTTAGAGTAATAGTTCAAAAGATAAAAAAAATTGTTCTATTACATTTTTTATGACTTGGAAGTTTGCAAGTAAAATTTCTGATTTCTCATGAAGTCCTTAAACTTTCTTTCCTAGTTTTATATTTTTCATGGCAGGAGGTAATGTGATTTGTGTACATGGGTCTTCCAGGTTATCGGGATGTATGGAAAATGCTCCGAATGAATTATAATTCTTGAATTGTAGATCAATGCAAAATTGTATATGGAATTCTTCTCGTGGCATAACAAATTATACTACCGGATGGCTCTCGCTACCTTGAAGTAGTCCTCCACGTCACACAATATAATGGGAGGGAGCTCCCCTCAGCTTTGTGAACCGGCCCAGATCCACCAGTACCAGGCTGGGGTGAGGCACGGCTTGCGTTGTTACCCGTAGGTTTCCACCGCTTCCCACCTTTACCCAATGCTGGCGCGCCCTGTCCTGGACCACCGCTGACCTCACTTTCATTACCAGAGCTACCACCTAAGTGGTTAGGGTTGCCTCCCAGTAGCTTCCTGGTGTTGCCGGCCTTCCCCCTTCGGCGGAGTCTTACGGTCTGAAATTCCTCAGACTCATCATCGGATCCCTAGCTCGACTCATCGTGCATTAATGGGAGGTCTGGTCCTGAAGATAGACCTCCACGTCCACGGACTCGCATGAGCTGTCAACACGCGTGAAGGGTGTGACCTAGTCTTCCAAGTCTGATTATGAAAATTCAGCCGGGCATCTCTTTCCTACCGACAACCCTTGGTGGGAGGTGTCGAAGTTGACGCGGGTTTTTGAGGCCTATGCATTACGGCTTGCGTCAGTGCCGCTTAAAGCAGTCTTTACTGGTGAAAGACGGCCAGGTTCCCCCTGGTCAGGGCTTCCATTGGCACCGTTAGGTTTCTACCCATCGTACTGGTGGGAGCTTTCACCATACTTCCCGGTTTGCGGGTTATCGACCCTGAAAAGGGCCTCCAGTATTTTATGGCTATCAGTGGCACTCTCACCTCCTATAGTTGGAGGGGCCCCGCTGGGCTCGCCCACCTTGGCATTGCTGCCAACGTTTTGAAGGGGGCCAGCACTGTCCAGTAAGCCGAGGCCCGAAGGTGCACTACCGGATGCCCCGGTGGTTCTGACAGCGGCACGTGCGCCTCCGGTAGTAGGAGGGGCCTCACCGGCTTCACCCTAGCCAACTGCGTCCACCTCTCTGGTAATTGGTGAGCTCACATTGACCGTTATGTTGGCCCTGGAAGGGGTCAATTCTTCATCAGAGGGTGACACTTGCTGGGTGTGGTAAGCGGCACGCTCGCCTCTGGTATTTTGAGGGGCCCCGCTGCCTTCACCCGCTAGGTTAAATCTTGCGCCCACCTACCCAGTAATATGGGAAGGTCATGCCAACCTTTTAGACCCAGGAAAGGGCTGATTCATCACCTGGGGGTGACTCTTGCTTGTTTCGGCCAGCGGCACACGCTTGACTCCGGGAATTGGAGTGGCCCCGTTTTTTTCGGCATGGACCACAGGCTTGTTGTTGTACCTCGAGAGGGCAGCTGCCGCTAAAGCTCTTGTCTTCGGGCCTGTGGTGGACCACTTGCCACCCGGCACGAGCTCCTTCCTGACTGGGGGAAGCCTTCAGTCCCCACGAACGGAAACTTTTGACTCCCCCAGCTAGGACGGGCCACACAAGCCTGGTGCTGATGATGGATCCCCCGACACTCACCACCAACTTATTCTTGCTTGGGGCCGGTTGCTTCCAGGGCCCGGGATTCTTCCTCGCCTTATCTGATTGACTTCTCCTGACCACTACGTCAAAACCTTTCTTCACCTTCACTGCATGTTCCATTCAGACTGTAGATCAACAGACGCTAAGGACGCTCTGAAAGCCAGGAACACGTAAGGGAGGCAGGATGACACCATGCGCTCCCATCAAATACATATTCTGGGAGGCAGGTATTTTATACCATCTTGAACAGACGGATATGAAGTGGTAGAGGGAGAAGCCTAGATGGCTTTGGAAGGTACTAGAAGCGTCCCAAGCAGCTGGCTGGGGTGAGAGCGCAAGGCAGCGAATAGCGTCAGTTCATAGTTGACGACTTGGTCAAACGCGTGTGAATGTGTGGTGATAGCCTACTTCTCTTCATACCACCCAACTGCCACTCCAATGGGTTACCGGTAAGCACAGTACACATGGTGTTAGTTAAATTTAGTCTATGTATTTAAATAAGCTTGAATATAATATGTAAGAGCTAGAACTCTTGTCTGTTATTATATTAATCAGCCCAAGTATCCTCAACCCGATCGTTGACATTTCAACTAATATGACAGGTAGCATTATTTGATAGTTTTATGACCGACCTCCCTTTGAAAAGTTAGCAGCTATCCTTATGAATGTAACAATTAGAACTACACGTCATTTTCACATAATAGAAACAAGAAGTTTTTTTTTTGTAAATATGTATTTCACCTCTTCCCCAGAACCAACCTAGAAGCAGTGGTTATAATTCATCCTCTTATTTTTGTAGATGGCACCCACCATTAATTTAAACACTAATTGCTGTTTGATTTTAATTTTCTCCAATAATTTCTAACCAGCGGCTTTTTGTTTCACGTCAAATATATCCTGGATATCGATAGTCAAGTTGTTGGACAGGTTTTCAATCCAAAATAAGCACATGTTTTGACATGAATAATGATTATGCTCTGTATATCACTAAGAGATATGGTCACGCAATCTTTACACCTATCTGGATGATTATTATGTCTTTGAGATACATCTACTAAACGATCAAACAAATGTGACATATGCAATTTGTTTTAGCGGGAATGGTGAACACGCTAATGTAAACAAAGAGTTTTTTAATTGAAAATTATATTTTCACTTCAAAACATTCATCAACGAGCATTCTGTGCCAATTGAAGTCATTCATACTACCTAAAAAGTGACACTTGATAATTGTGTTGTTTATTATTTAGCATCTGAGATATACCTTTTAATTGTTCAGCAATTGTCTGCAAGCATACTAGAACTACTTTTTCTCTGGTACCTCTTTTCCATTATCGAAATGTCTTGGTGGAATCGCTTTTGAAGTTCGTCGTTGATGGCATCGAAATTTTCAGGAAATAAATGCAAGTGGGAGTCCAAGAAATGAAATTTAAGTTACATATTACACTCCATATCTTTGAATGCATATAGGATTTAACCCTAATTGATACAGTAGCTTTGCGCTTTAATATTACCCAAACACTTTTCTAAAAAAAACCTTAGTTTGATATTAAGTGGAGGTAAACAAACATTTCAGTGGGGGATATGCCACATTTTTCTGTCTAGGGGTAAGAAATTTTTGGTTTGTCCATTTCTCCTTGATGTAGTTATATTTATTGTCATAAAGGTACCACTCGCACACGAAACCACAAAATTTATAACAGTGTAATTACTTTTGAATCACCACATATGTTACAAATTTATTTGCGATAGTGATTATTTTCCAAAAGGAACTTCATATTTTTGTAAGATTATTTCATGCTAGCGGCATAAACTAAAAGGACAGAAGGAAATTGTCTTTCAGTAGTACTAGTGGGAAATAACACATTTTAAACTAGTTTTAGAGGAGTAAATAAATAGTCACCACCCTTCTGTTTTATATTCATGACCAAGAGCATCTATACTAGAGAAAATATTGTTTCAATAAGCTAAATCACTTTCTTGAAAATAAACACATTTTTAAACTCATCCTGGAGGTTACAGAAAAAAAACATTTTAGTGTCTCGCTGAGGTAAATTACGGCCCTTCAAAGGTTTACCTGTGTTTGGATAAATACAAATCCCAAACAATGTCGTTTAAATCACCTTGAGTTAAAATATATGGCTCATAAGTAGAGATACTTGCGTTAAAAGTAAAGTCGTGTTGTTACTTATGTTGAACTTGGACACCTGTATTGTTTTTAGTCTCTTCCTCTTCTGCAATAACTTTTATTGGAGGCTGAGTTACAGTAAGTCCTCACTGTGTGGAACTGGCTGATAGCATATGGCAAGTTTGGGTATATTACTGTATGTTCAGATCTAATTGTTATTCCTTTTATGTTTGTTAAAGAATAATAACAGTCTGATGAATGATCTTGGAGGTACTTCCGAACCATTTTGAAATGTATAGCACATATTCCGGGAACACTCTACTCAGTCTGTCAGAAGCTTCACACAAGTTGAACAGCAGATATGAGGGACCCAGTTATTATTTTGTAACCCTAATTTGTAATGAAAATATATATCATAACATTTTTTAGCGAATGGAGTGAAATTTTTTCGTTGATATTTAAATATTAATTCCCCCCATGTTGGAATAATGACACAGTATCCACCACAACACAGTTTTACAGTAATCTAATCATCAGATAGAAGATAACTCAAACACCCAGTGCGTTCACAGTGAATGTCAGCTCACTACTGACACAAGTTGCTCATGGTCAGTGGGGTGACCTCTTTATGTCTCAACACCCTGCAATAACTCATCTGATTGGCTCCTGCCTGTTAGTCTGTCTGGATCCTGCCTGTATATACTAAAACAATAAAATATCCCGGGGGGGAGTAAGTCCTCACTGTGTGGAACTGGCTGATAGCATATGGCAAGTTTGGGTATATTACTGTATGTTCAGATCTAATTGTTATTCCTTTTATGTTTGTTAAAGAATAATAACAGTCTGATGAATGATCTTGGAGGTACTTCCGAACCATTTTGAAATGTATAGCACATATTCCGGGAACACTCTACTCAGTCTGTCAGAAGCTTCACACAAGTTGAACAGCAGATATGAGGGACCCAGTTATTATTTTGTAACCCTAATTTGTAATGAAAATATATATCATAACATTTTTTAGCGAATGGAGTGAAATTTTTTCGTTGATATTTAAATATTAATTCCCCCCATGTTGGAATAATGACACAGTATCCACCACAACACAGTTTTACAGTAATCTAATCATCAGATAGAAGATAACTCAAACACCCAGTGCGTTCACAGTGAATGTCAGCTCACTACTGACACAAGTTGCTCATGGTCAGTGGGGTGACCTCTTTATGTCTCAACACCCTGCAATAACTCATCTGATTGGCTCCTGCCTGTTAGTCTGTCTGGATCCTGCCTGTATATACTAAAACAATAAAATATCCCGGGGGGGAGATTATATAACTAATTGTGGTCAAATAGGGCAAATCTTTCAATATATTTATCTATAAAAAGCTTCATTATAAAAATCTGTGGGTGATAGAAAATTTCAAAATTAAATGTTGAATTCAGCAATAAATTTGTGTTAGAAAGATCTTCAATGGTCCATGTGCCAAAAATTGTGTTTACCCGGGTAATCAACCTGTGTGCAGGGGGTAGCCATCCTTTCTGAAAATCGATTACATGGAATGAGACAATAGCCTTACTAAGGATGAGATTTTTACACACTCCTAAAACATGAGTTTACTCACAAAAGGAGGACATAACAATCAGGTTTCTATCTGAAATTTCTGTCTGGAAACTGTTTAAGTAATTACGATAGTTTAGTTTGCTATAGCCACACCATTGTGTTATCTTTTATGCTTGAATGGTCCTAAACTGTAAAATTATGTCCTGTAATACCTAATAATGTAATAAAGTATCCAGAATTTGGTTTTGATCCTATTTAAATGGCGTGATTTTAAAACCGAATGATTTTACATTTTAAATCAATCAATCCCGAATATGTCAATCAATCACAAAACTATATTATAGTATCAAATCAAGGCTATAAAATTCAACGTGTTTATAAGTATGCCTAATAATTTTATAATAACAATAAAGTTAATAGTAAGTACTAGACTCTATATTAAAATAATTTTTCTTAACGATGTAAATGAATTCTCCATATCTGGGGAGCTTCTGATGGGCCTAGTAGATTCCACTGTCTAGTCTGGTATCTTGACTACTTCCAACAATATCAAATAATGTCCTGGGATGTATGCTTCTTATAATGTTTGTGCCAAATTATTATTGATTTTTACACTGTATCTTATGTAATATAAGATTACCCCGATCTCTAAACTCCACCTTACAACTTTTACACAAACACATTTTCACTTTAAACTAAAAAAACCACAGGATCTCAACAGTCAAATACATAAACACCCCACTATGCATAGTCCAACATAGCCTTAAACACACCACTATGCATAGTCTAACATAGCCTTAAACATACCACTATGCATAGTCCAATATAGCCTTAAACACACCACTATGCATAGTCCAATATAGCCTTAAACACACCACTATGCATAGTCCAACATAGCCTTAAACACACCACTATGCATAGTCCAACATAACCTTAAACCGTATGATTCAAGTGTTGTCAACAGAAAATTATACAATTTCTCCAAGATGGAAAAACCAAATATAGTGACATATAATTTCTTTGACAGTTTAAAAATAATTTAATAGATTAATCAACTAAGTGCCAAAAACACATATCTTAACATATCAGCTTCTGCTATCTTGAATATTTTTGTTAAAATGGAATATTTCACATGAAAAAACCAAATAGGTCAACATATCACCTTCAGACATTTACAAATTGCTTCAAGTTTGAAAATATCTAAGATGACCAAACCAAAGATCTCACATATAAACTCCTGCTGTCTTTAAAAATCGACATTTTCTAAGATATAATAAACTAAAGATTCATAACTCAACTACCACAGGGCGTAGGACATATCAGATTACGCCATATTATAGATCTCAATGAGAGGAATATGAATATACTAATAACTTAATTTTGAAAATAATAAAAATATATCAGGTTTTGCCATCTGTTCACAGAAATATGAATTTAAATAGTCGACGGTAAGCATATTTAAGAAGTTCCAAAACCTGAATTTTGTTTAACAATTACCTCTTATCATATCAAGTTATTTTAAATATGGTTTATGGTTGTATTTACTAACTCATTATTTTTTTCATTTTTTTAATGATTTTCACGTATTTTCATTTTATATAAAACCAGATGTATTTTTATTATTTTCAAATGTTATTTAAAAATTTTCACAGTTAGAAATATATTTATTATGTTACTAGACGTGCCTAAATTACAAAATAAAACTAATTTTAATGAATATTTTTTCATTTAGACATTATTTATTAATCCATCAATAGTTCTGATCAAATGATATAGGGACTACTGTTGAAACACCTCAAGAGTTAAAAGGCAGCAACCGTAGAAATGACATGAAATATAAACAAGCTACCAGTTAGCTCCGCAAAGGTTGAAATTCTGACCTTTCCTTCAACTATAATAAAGATGAACACAATTTATGTGCCTAAAAATAACTCGGATTATTGTTGAAATACATTTCATGATTTTCAAACTAAATATAATTATTAATATATTTAATTCTTAGCTGAGGGAGTGAATAGTATATAAAATATAAATAGATATAAATAAACTTCTATTAAACTAATATAATTTTTTTCACCTAGGAGAGTGTCTTGCTGCTGATACAGCCCTTGGAGAAAGTTGACCTTGGATGTCAACATCTTTACCTCTTCCTCAGCTTCCTCCAATCGTCTGCTCAAAATGTCGACCTCGTTCTGGGCCAGGGCCTTTATTATACCATAAACATAAATATTTGAATTACCTTTTCTGCTTTGACACCAAATAGAGCACTCTCACAAGAGCTTGCATGTTTACATATTGTTATATATATGTGTGTGTGTATGTGTATAAGGCAAAACCCACTCATTCAAGCACTCACTAACCCATCAATATATTACCCATTTTAAATTAGACGTGAAGGTTCCTTTTAGACCCGACGCAAAAGATAAGATAGGGTTTTTAGAAATTTGAACTCTAAGGGAATAAAATATTGGTAGTTTGTTTAAATATCAACTGATCTATTTTTAGAACTGAAGGACACAGAGTTTGAAATGAAATGAAAATTAAAGTTTCAACCTATTTTCATTTCTCAGTAAGTTTGGAATGAAATGATCAATTGACTAACTCTTCGCCGTATTTCCCCAACTCCCGGACCGGGTAGTTTGACAATTTGCTTGCCAGAAAGGTAGGGTAATAGCCTTATACAACCAGAAAAATATTAAATTAGGAAATTCCAAAATAGGGCTCCAGGAAATGTAGAAGCCAATAGTCAGAAAAAACCTTTTTAGTTATGGAATATTATTGAATTTTGGCAGTCTGATAGAGAGACAGTTCCAGATAAGCTAATAAATCTTGAGATTTGAAATCTATACATGTGAATTAGAGAACAGGGGCTAGAAGTGTACAAAACTTCAAAATCACAAATAAACAACTACTTTCCAATGTGGTAGAAAACTGAAAATTTGGCAGGTATGTAAAATTTAGCTCTAAATAAATATTAATATCTGGAAATTTAAAAAAAATTCATGACTTTGAGAAATAGAAAGGGTTAAGGGGGAGGTTTAATAAATTGCAAACTTTTATCTGTGGTAGAAAATTTAAATTTTATTGGAATGTAGAGGAATTACTCTAATAACAGAATTAATTGAATTTAAAAAATAATTCATAAACTAAAATAGTAAATTAATTTTCAGTGAGGTAAAGAATGAAATATATTAGGTGAATAAATAACCAGCACTTTTAAGGATCGAATCTTAAATATAAAAATATAGAATCGTTAATTGGGAAAGGTGGGGTTCCATCAACATTTCTGAAACTAAGAAAAACTACACATTTTGTGTGATATAAAATCAAACAGAGCTAATATTCAAATCCAATCCCGGGAAATGGAAGAGTTAGAATTTGATAAAACTAACATAGAAAATTTATTTTATGTGAGGATTTTTGCCTTTTAAATTCTATTCCCTTTTTATTGTTTATGTATTTACTTTTTGCTCCTTTTATAGTGTTTATCTTTTAGCTCATTCTTTTCGTCCTTTTATCACTAATTACTTACTTTCTTTTAAATTTGGATATAATTTGTACCTTTTTCTTTATATTTTTACACCAAAATATTTTTCCAAGGCAAAGCGGATACTGGGTGGAGGTATACAAGTGAAAAAAAGGTAAAAAGTTAATATTATAAATATTTTTAATATACATAAACAGAGTATCAAAAAAAGGGTAAAGTGAAACAAGGAATAAAATGGTAAAATGGGCTTAAAGGCTTACAAGGAAAAAACGGCACAAGATTAACATATAATTGGAATCTCTCTCTCTCTTACTGAACTTGAAAAAAAGATTAATACTACACTAGTAAACAGAGATTTACCGTATTTTATACTAAGAGTATCTACATTTTAAACCCGAGTTTGGATGCATTTTAAACAAGAGTGATCTTTTTTCTTGGCCTAGCCTCCATTTATCACACAGGATAAATAGTGCCTCACCAGTGATATATTTTCAATCCTTCTTCACCTTGTTTGAATATGCAATAATGGGAACATGCCAACTTCTTCTATATCATTTAAACCAGGGTTAGGTTAAACCCTCATTTGAGATGGTTTAACATCATATGCGGATTAACCTACACTGTCAAACTAGAAACATTGCTTAGAGCATGGTGTATGTATGTTTTCAGCTAAATAATGAAGTATATTAGATATTTCCAATGGAATTGAAGATACTAACGTTGATATAATAATACCCGCTACACGGGAATTGACAAAACTTCTGGATTACATTGATCTTTTTTTAAAAGTGGGATGAAATGTAATTTTTAAAATGTTTCTAATTCATACAAGAATGGTAGACATAATTTTAGACATCATCAGATAGAAAATTTTATACAAGAATACCCAGAATATAGCTATTTCTCCTGAGCTTAAGCTTTTAACGGAATCAAGCTTTTATGCTTCGGGACAAATTTCTGCTCAACGTCAGTGACCACAGTGGTGTACATTATTTGACAACTGGTGAGATTGTGAGACGCCCTTAAGATAATCGTATTTTCCCTTAAGGACTTTCCAGTATCTATAATAAACTCCACATTACCGGCTGAAATATGTATCTATTGACAGCCATTCTGAGCTATTATCCTCTGTGCAACCTGATCTGTCTTTTACAGTCATACACGTACTTTTTTATCCTAAATAGATTTAACAACCAATCAGTTTCTGATCTAATAAACATTTTACTTCTCTTCAACACTTGTTTATCATCGCCGATCCTTGTCTTATATTCCATGGTAAAATAAAAAGTCTCCAAACCAAAATAACACACTAGAATTGCAGATTTATAAACAAACATCCACCATAACACACAAGTTGGTCTTGAGTACATCTTGTTAAAACATGGACTGCTGACAGCCCGCTGAACCAAGGGACACAAACAAGGCAGCCAATTGTATGTTTCAAAGTTTAAACTAAACCACGTCTTTAAAACACAATTATGATTTCTGATTAGATATTGTTTATTTAACGAAGGTAGTTTAATAGTATGAAGGAAAGTTGATTAGTAAATTATGTAAGATATTATACAGTAAAATATTTAAAGTTAATTTACTTTTAGGAAGTGGATTTTAAGTTAATTTTAGTCGATGAATGGTAGAATTTATTATTTGCTTGATCAGTTTTAGAAAGTGTATAATTTAATATATAAATGTTTAATTAACAATTTTAGTTGGTTAAGTGATATCCTAATTAACAATAGGTTGGTTAATAATTTAGAGGCTTGATGGTAAGAGAAACTGTTTTTTAAAATTCACTTCAAGTAGTAGAAGTTTAAAGGACCATTCTGGTAATTTTTAATCATGTAGTGGATGGTCAAAAGAGATGGTTTTTTAACTTTAGACGGATAGAGGATGGTCCAAAGAGCAATTGTGTCATTTAAAATCAGAAGTTTTTTTTATCACATAGAGTAATGTGTCATCTTTCATTGGACATTTTTTGTTATAAAGAGATATTTTATTGCCTAACGTACTTTTTGGAATGGTCTGAAATACCCACTCTATTAGTCTTCGTGTCTGCATTGATAGGCCCTATTGAAACCAGGTTTTATACTGAGCTTTCACTTAGAAATTACATTTTAAAATATTTCACACATCAGAATGGCAAATAATAAAATAATCTGAGCTTGTTTATAGCTCTATGGCTTACAACGCTACTACCTATCTTGCAACGCTACTACCTGTCTTACAACGCTACTACCTATCTTGCAACGCTACTACCTATCTTGCAACGCTACTACCTGTCTTACAACACTACTACCTATCTTGCAACACTACTACCTATCTTGCAACGCTACTACCTATCTTACAACGCTACTACCTATCTTGCAACACTACTACCTATCTTGCAACGCTACTACCTATCTTGCAACACTACTACCTATCTTGCAACACTACTACCTATCTTGCAAACACTACTACCTAACTTGCAACACTACTACCTATCTTACAACACTACTACCTATCTTGCAACGCTACTACCTATATTACAACGCTACTACCTATCTTGCAACGCTACTACCTGTCTGTTGATGTTGGCAATAAACTCTTCGTGTTCAGCTGCAACATCCGGGCTCTTGTCCACGCCGAGGTCTATCAGAACCTCACGAAGACTCTCGTCGCTCGCACCCGATGGCGTGCGGGCGAAGCGCGACAACCTCTGCTGCGCTGCCTCAAGGTCAATGGCTAGATCCTCCACCCGTCCAAGGCTATGGCTAAGCGCTGGCGCTGGGGCGGTCCGCTCCTCACGGACAATCTCTTTCTCTAGATGAATATATGTGTCCAGGATGTGTGGGCTCACCATTACATCCTACAAAACAAACCAGCTACATACAATGGAATTCAATACAATGTTTAAACATATACAATCAGGCTGAGGTAAAATTGTGTATACGTATGTCCTGGAATACAATTAATATTTAGGTTTGATTATTCAAATACATTCTGAAATATACTAAAACTACGGACAAAGGCAGAAGTCAAGATAGTACAACTTTGAGTGACCATAAGTACACGTGGGGCACCTGTAAGCAACTTGCACCGGGATATATATATTGAGAAGGAAAAACGTCGTATGGCATTGAACTAATAATGGCGAAACTCCAAGTGACGCCTTAGTCCAAGACCAAACTAGTCTCATATATTACATTTTGACAATTCGAATGACAACATATTTCACCAGTGGTGTAGCTAATCTAGAGATGTGATGGAGTACGGAGAAGGTAGGGTTTGTGTTTTTAGTTTAGCTTATAAATTAAAAGTTTCATAATCGTGAAAATATTTGACCACGAGATCAGGACGAATCTTTATCTTTTATGTTCTTCTAACACCGATGTCCGTCTGTATTTCTGTCCCTGGGTATGGATCCTTAACGGTTTGGATAGATTTGTTTCAAATTTGATATTCTATATTATATTGCTATGCTTTGATACTTTTTTCTTCTTCTTGACCTTAGCTCTCAAATTAATCATCCATATTAAATCATCTATATTGCCTATCCTGGGTCCTATGTTTTTACATCTTCGTATCCTTTTCTGCCAGTATTTTCGGTTATCTTATCCATTCACTCCAGTCCTAGTTTAATTTTTGAATTTCTCACTTCAACATCGATATGTCTCAAACTATCAAATCTCAGTATATAGCTTACTATATTAACTCATCATTGCAATATACCTTTACAAATTTTCATTTCTTCACTTGCTTTTTTTTTTTATAAATTGTTCAGTTGATACCATATCAATACATAATGTTTCAAACATTCTTCTTAGCAACATTTTTCAAATACTTTTAAAATGTTCCTTTCTTTAGTGCCAGTGCCCATATTTCACCTACGTAAACGGTTACAATCCATGCATATGGATTTAGAAACCTTTTACTGATTTTAAACTTTATGATACCTGAGGTTAGAGATGTATTCGTGTTATGAAAGGTTATCCTAACCTATTAACTTAACCGCACAAAAAACAATGTCATAATTAAAACGAAGTGTAAGGATAATTTCTCCGACTATTCTAATTTCAGACATGGTTTATTCTTTAACCTCTGTTAGTGCATCATCTCCACAGGCGTAATGATCATCGGAGATATATTGCGTCCTTGTCTAACAACTTTTATTATGTTGGCTTCTTCTTAAATGCATTAGTTCTAATTATTCTGTAACAATACAAGGGTTGTATTGTACAATTGAAGCCCCACCCAACCCGATGCTGCATAGAGTATCGTCCGATTCATACTACCCACTCCAAGAAACGTCGACATTAATTCTAATCGCCTACAATAGTATTCTTCACTATTGTAGTTACATGTAACCTCAAGCAATGTACAAACAATATCTTTCAATATAATTCACTATCAACTCTCTACAGTGTAAACTGTTCATTTACGTACCCTCTGGATAAACTGGATTGCACAGCCTAGTAACCTGGCTTGCACAGCCTAGTGACCTGGCTTGCACAGCCTAGTGACCTGGCTGACTTCAAAACGTCCTAAATCGAGGAACGGGGAACCCTGGTCTTGATGAATCAACTCTTGATGTATCAACTCTTGATGTATCAACTCTTGATGTATCAACTCTTGATGTATCAACTCTTGATGTATCAACTCTTGATGCTCCGACCAGCCAGGCTTAGACATATCTCTTAGGCGGTTTTCCTGCACACCTGAGGACGAATGGACGTGGACATGGCTGTCCTCTGTGGGCGGGTTGGAGCAACCATCACCTGTTCATTGACGTCAGCAGCCAATAAGTCAAAAAGATTTTAGACAAATCCAGGCTAGCGTCTATACGAAGCGGGATGACCAATCAGCGACCTACAAGCATGTTGGCGTACGTGCTCAAGATGGCATGCCCCTCCACGCTGCGACGTCACCGGCTTAGAATGGACTATTCCTATCCAAATTTCTACGCAGTTAAACAATATGAAAGATGTATTTTGGAAAGATATTATTCGACTATTGAATTCTGCATCATAGGGGATGTACCTCTGTTATTTTTATTTGTATTATACTATTGAATTCGGCACCGTCGAGGATGGAACTCTGTTATATTTATTTATAGTGTACTTTTGAAATCGACACCATGATGGATGGAATGTTGTTATTATTTTATATAGTCAGGAGACGACTACCAATAATCTGGACACCGTGAAGGAAGGTTATAATACTCTGTAAATATTTTTTGTTCTTCTTAAAATTTTCAATTATGGACCTTTAACCATTTAATTTAATTTTGTTATAGTCGAGATAGGATGATATTTGTTTATTAGATATGGGCATTATTTAAATGCTATTTTTAAACTAAAAGAAACTTCAGTTTCATGTCGCCACTTAAGGGCTTGTTTCTAAAGATGTTAGTAAATTTTCAATGTTTGCTTTTCTAAATTAACCAACTGTTAATTGAAATATATTATAATTATATATTAGTTATCTGGACTATTCGTATTATCCTAGCTTTTGTTGTTGTACATTTAAATTCATTTATATACATTTTTATAGTTTTGATAAAGTAAATTTGGCTATTCTTCGCACATATTTATATTTGAAATTTGGCCAACTTCTAATGTTCTTTAACTTTATATCAATTTTTCAGTATTTGAATGGTGCCTATTTAAGTAGTGCCGCGAGAGTTTACATTAGGTTTGAGGTGTGAAACTCTCGTGATATTTATCGTAATCTTTGTATAGTAAATGTATATTGTAGTACTTGAAAGTACTTTGGTTTTGGTTTGAATACTCTCGTGATATTTAAAGTAAAAATATATAATATAAAGATATAACCTTACTTTGGAAGAATATATGTTTTCGTAATGTCTGTAGATATTCAGACGCTTTTGTAACAGTTTAGAAAGGATCTTCAAGCTTATTATATTTATCTGGAATAGATTGGTTATTAATTATTTTTAATAGCTTTATTGATATAATGCTAACCTGGTCTAATTGAATTAATCTTCTTTAGCATTAATGTAATGTATGTTTTTCTTCGTTCTACTAGATAAATTAAAAAGTTAAGGCCACTTAAATTACTGTTTGTTATTTGGAATGAATTAAATTACTTTTTACATTTAACTCTTGCTTATACTGTGTTCTCTCTAATATTATTATGTTGGCTGACACCCTCTTATCCTTGTAGTATTTTCGTTAGTGGTCTATTGCTATGGGGTAAAGAACTGAGAGAGGACGTAACAATTCATTTCTTATTTTGGTGTTAACTGTAAATTTATTCCTCGGTCAATGTTCTTGATTCCAAGTTTTCTCCTAATTTCATATATTTTATTATATTCCACAAAATCAAAAGCTATCTTTAAAAGCAATGTACGTACACTCCCACTTCCTTTTTGTTTCGCTAATAGAACCCTTAAAGACTGGATGGCTTCGCTTGATCCTATATTATATTCAGGTATTCCTTCTATCTTCTATTTTATTCTTTTTTTGAATTATTCTAGATAGTACTTTTTATGTATTTGTAGTTAGACATTATGTCCTATATTCTTTACATTATACTACTCCAGATCTCTTTGATAGTGTATAGACAATTTTAAATTTAAAATTCTCAGGTATTTACTTATTTATTTTTTATAAATTTCACTAAACGTTTTATAAAGTTTTTACTTTTCATTTTACCTACCATGTTTTAGGTAGCTATTAAGGAATTCGATCTATTCCACGTGTTTTGTTAATTTTTAACTGATTTAGTTCTGTTTGATATTCCAATATGATTACTTATTCAACTTTTTCCTCTATATCAAACATAGTTTTTCAATGCACCTTCACTTATTTTACTTTTGTGAACGTTTTCTATGTTATATTTACATGCTTTTGCTTTGTCCTCGTCTTTTAATAATAGAGTTTCATTTGAGTACCTTAGAGAATTAGATTTAAGATTTCTTCCGTGGAAGTGATTCTTAAAATTCTTAGGTACAATTATATGGATATGAATATGAATAATATGAATACTGCAGGGATGGGAAGTACAGACAGTTCAAGGGTGGCTGTGGTGGTATTTTCAGGTGGTGGAAGACGTTGACTAAAGTGAAGATAGCACTCTATCACTTGTTGGTATAAAGCGCATCTAGACTTGTGATCAAGTTTTAAATTGAGGATTTTTTCAATATTCTTCTCCAGATCGGAGACCATTAGATTTGTGGCTGATGCCACTGGTTGGTGTTGTTGCTCGTAATGGTGTAATGTTTCCGGGGACACCAATATCATCATTTTCGTGCGCTCCATTATCTACTTGTTGAATAAGAAACCTAGGACATCGGTGATTAAGGGGGCTAAAGGTAAGGGCAGGTACACTCCTCCTTTCTGAACGATTAGACATCATTTCCTCTTCCAGTACTCTTCTAGTTTGACCAGCTTGCGCAACATCTGCTTGAGTGCACGTAACTTTGACTTCTGCGTATTTTTCAACGACACCCGCCCTTTTAAAGTGTTGCAGGTAAACTCATAAACAGAGTCGATCAGTTTCTTGTCGGCCGTTTCCAGCATGGCAACATGTTGTTACGGGCTCATACGATGCATCGCCAGTAGCATAGGCACTTGCTTCAGCCCTTTTGGCCTAATGATTATGAAATGATCTGTAATAGGTTAGTGTCGGTGTTTTATAGCCTTTGCATGGTAGATACACGCAGCACCGTACATTCGTGTGGGTTTAATATCTGAACCATTCAAGTGTACCTTGTTTGAAATATAACTATATATACCCCTGAGGAGTACTTGTAGAGTCAGCGTAAGACATTTTTTTAAACAAAGGGGGGTTTTCAGGATAGATTCGACGAGCAAATGGTTGATTATGAGCTTTATACCTGGAATTTTTAAAACGCACGATATGATTTGCCTTTAAGAAAATGTCTCTTTGGCCTTTGCCCTGGTGGACAGTATTTTGTGTAAGGTACATGACGCTAATACATTGATGGTGGCATGCTTTGGTGAAAAGCTCGACGACCACTTTGTTGGCTTCACTCATCAGGTCATTCAGGATAATCATTTGTGGAAAGTCATTACAGGTGTCATCCATTTCCAGCAAACCCTCACAGAATATGATGCGGGGACTTGACCCATTTTGTTCGAATCCCGATTGCCATAAAGTATAATACCATGTGATTTTATCAAATTTAACTTCACACACTTTGTCCAAGTGACGGATAAAGTCGGCTACAAATTGTGACTTTCCACAGCCGAAAGGGCCGCAGATGATGGCCAAAAATGGATTTTTAACGGTTTCCAAAATGTTTGATACTGAGCTTATGTGCTAAATGAATTTATGTTTATAGGATAGGAGGGAGGGGGTGTAGGCGTTAAAACACAAACATAAGTTTTTTAATATTTATTCACACAAAAATAACTCACACCATGAAAGGTATACAATGAATATTTATTTACCCAACATATCTCACACCGTGAAAAGTACAAATGTAATATTTATTTACACAAATCATTGTTTAAGAATATAGCTCACGTCGTGAAACGTATACACTTTGAATATTTATTTACATAAATAAAAATTTTAAAAATATAAATTAGGCCATGAAAGGTATATTTGGAGTCTTTATTTACACAAATCGAAGTTTTACAAATATATCTCGCACCATGAAAAGTATACTTGAAATATTTATTTACACAAATCATATTTTATACAAATATGCATGAAACCATGAAATGTATACTTGGAACATTTATATACACAAGTCAAAGCTTATACAAATATGTCTCACACTATCAAAAGTATACTTGGAATATTTATTTACACAAAAATTAAAATTTATACAAATATATATCACACCATCAAAGGAATACTTGGAATATTTATTTGCATACAAAAAATGTTTAGAAATTTGGATCATAACATAAGAGGTGTACTTGGAATATTTATTTACAAAAAATGATAGTTTTAGAATATATCTTACACCTTGAAATAAATTATATATGTTTAGGTGTAGAGGAAACAATAATTCATTTCTTAAGTTCGTAATGGGAATAGTGCTTCAGTATTCATTTACAAAAATCTAGTTTAAAAAGTATTTGAATATATGTACACGACCAGATGGTTTCAATTAAAAATATGTACAAGGAAAAAAAATACTAGAATTAAAATATATGAGTCGCCCATTGGCGAAAGTAGTTAAATCCACTTGAAATTATTTTTGGCTAGAGCCAAAAAACGTTTACAATTTTTCTCATTTAAGCTATCAATAAGAATCATTTCTTAAAAAATAAAGAAAAATTCATTTTTTTATTTTACAAAATGTGTATAATATGGCATAAAAATTCCAATTTGTATTAAATAAAATGAAATGCACTTGACTGGTTTTGCAACTGGACAAAGGATTAAGCTGATTTTGGAACTGGAGTGACCACCATTTATATTTTATACACTGATGCAAAAACAGTTAAATCTTAAGAGTCATTTGTTGGACATTTAGTTACTTATTTAAAAAATACATTTTATACTCTTTTAAATTTATGTCGAATTCAAATGAAAATAAAACAACAGACAGAAGAAAACATGATTGGCAAAACAAGTTTCATAAAAGTTTTTTTTTAGTTCAATGAAAAGTAAAATTTTGAACATTTTATAATATAACAGGAAATATAAATGTTTATGCAACAACTTCATGGTCATCTTCAGGGTTAATTTCCAAATCATGCAGGATATCTTCCTCATCAATTCCTTCATCAGGCTGTGGTGAATCCAGTTGAAGAAAAACCTCGGTGTAAAAGTTGAGTTTGGGATCGTCTTGCCACTGTTCTCCATAGTGAAGAACTAGCAAATAGCGCACATCATTTACTTTAGCAAGCTTGATTGGGACACCTCTTGGAACTTCTGGAATCCTTGCATCTGAGAATGTTTTGCCCTTCTTGACCAGGGATTTTGGTTCACCACATTCAAACCCATAAAATGGTTCGCCTTGAACCATCACAAGTTTCCTAGTCTTTGACCTTGAAAAAACAATCTTCTTTGATTTCTGGAATTGAAAGTGCCATTGACCCGGTTGTTTCAAAACTTCATCTCCATATAATTTCCAGTCTTGAACAGGGCAACCTTCTCCAAGATGTTCTATTGTACAGTGTTCCGCAATCACTGCGATATACCCATTTGGGTTGTAAATAACACTCTTTGCTCGAAACTGTCGTTCCAGGTTGCCAAACACTATATCCGGCGGAATGAATGAGTGGCCCACGATAGGAAAGTACAAGATGATTTTCTTTACACTAATAGGAGCTTCCAGTAATAACCATCGTGACAACATTGCAATCATGGTTTTGTTCTTATTTTGGCCACCACAGCCATCAGAGAAAAGTTTGACTGTGGTGACACCATCCAGTTCACATTGTGTGAGCCTGTGATGAACAGCTGAGGATATTTGGTTGGATCCTTTGGCAAACTTATTTTCAGTCCAAAGGTAGGCAAACGTGTTGGTCTTGTTTTGGGGAGATGTTGATACTCCTTCACATATCGTAAAATTGTAAAGGTATAGTTGACGTTTGTAATAAGCGGCTTGGTCTGGTATTTTAGGGAGTACAAGATTCTTCTGGCAGTCATAGCTTATTACCAGTTCATCATCGTTCTTTTTTCGGAATATTTCATAAAACCTTTCAGCACGAATTTTGTGGCCTTTGAACTCTACCATATGAAGTTTGCTCACATACCTGGCCTTTCTTTCAATGTTCCTTTTCCATGTTTCTGGACGTGTTTTCTTCTTCCTCGACTTGTTAGGAGGAGTTTCAACAATGCATTCTTCCTCAGATATGCCATTAAGGTCTTGATCCATTATTTTTGAAGAAATTACCTACGTTAAGACTGTAAAGTAATACACAAATAAATTTCGATCTGTTGTTAAAATACCAGCTGTTCTCCAGTGTAACCAACATATTACTTTCTTGTACCCACTTTCATAATTATTTTTAAACCTCATATAATTGTATTTGAAAGTAAAATAATTTTAATTGTAGATAGATTATTGATAAAAAATGGTCCTTATTGGTACAACAAAAAATTTAGCTGCTTTTGCAATTTGAAGTATAAGGTTGACATTTTGACATAAGGATTTAATTGCTTTTGCAATTGTAGATGTGACTGGTGGATATAACCTCATTTGCAACAGTAAACAGTGTGGATTTAACTTCTTTTGCTACTTGACCCACTTTTATAACTTGATTTTATACTGTTCATAACTATTTTGGCTCCATTTTAAGAGGTTAAGCTCGTAGCCAATGAGCTAAAGAATCCAGAGATACCAATATCTCATTTTTTATATTTTTGGATATAGCTGCTTTTGTAAATAGGCAACTCATATACAAACAACTAATTTTATTCGATTAGAAATAATCAGGTAGGTGAATGGTTGTACTTTCTGTAAAAAATAAAAAATAAAGTGTATTTGGTGTATAAAATAAATCAATTAAAATATATGCGTGTTTTCTTGCATAAAGAAAGAAAAGATCTCAAATATTTGAAAAATAGTATGTCAGTAGAACATTCTAGAGTGAAAGATAAAAAAGTGGCTATTCAGCCCGTCTAAATACTCAACTTTTAGTCGTGGCGAGCACGTTTATAAGGTCTCTGATACCCAAACGGCAATGTATTATAATCATAGGTTATCCAGCGTTTGGTGTACATGGTTCGGTAGACTTAAGTCTGCGAAACGGGACATAAAGTCGCAAGACCTTTTCTTACAATTTTGTGTAGTATCTGTATGTATCTTTCCGTGGCTTGTTCAGTGACCATCGTTTTCAAAACGTCAAATTTAACGTCGTTACAGTTGTCGTAGCTTATGGTTATCCCGCGAACGTTGCACACCGTTTTTTTGGCAGGTACGCCACCAACACAAATTATGTACGCGTAATTCTTGGGACCACCAAATACAATGGCTTTAATGTAGTTTCCCGGACTGTAGAACGTTATCTGTATCATAATACAAAACGCGGTCCCCCAATTGTTCAAGGATGCTGTATAAGTGCAACCTAGCCATAGCAGTCGTGTAGCATGCTACCGCCACACTCGTGTTAGGGTTAGGGCGCAACGCGTCACGCGCATCCTTGTAATTGAGGAACATAACCTCATTATTTATATCAACGACGCTCTCCACGGTGATGTAAGGATCCATCAGGTACTTGTGGATGCCCCGATAGTCGTTAACAATGGCTACGTATGGAAAATCGGGTATTTGCCCAAAATTTACCCATAGCGAATTTAATAATTCTTTAGCCAGAGTGAGGAAACCAGGGTTTCTACAAACAGAGACGAAATATAGTTTTACCCCTTCCCTTTCCTCATAATTTTGAATATAAGATAACTTATCATCTTGTGAGGTATACCACTCTAGCCATCCACTGGCTTTCTGTTTAATTTAAAAAAATGTATCAATGTAACCGTGAAACAATCCACCCGAACGTGTCAGACGATCGTAAACAGACACATTGCATTGTACTCCCACACCTCGTGTACTGCCTCAATGGTGTGACCTTTCTCAACGGCTTTCCGGATCTCGCCAATCACCCATACGTCTGTCAACCAGTGATTATTATTGTTATTGTGCTGACGCGTGCCTTGGTTTTTCTCCTCCCCAGATTTCCGGCACAAGATGAACCATAACTTGTCATGCATCCGTTTAGGCAATACGGGCATGAATAAATCTCGCCAAGGCGTCACGGTATATTTGGCTATGCCTTCTACTTGATCTATAGACGGAAAATTTTGTTCCAAGTGAATTCTGGGGTGGCCGATAGGATATTTTTTGTATTTGAAAACGTAAGGATACATTGAACACACATCCAAGTACTTTAACATCCCTCCACAAGACGTGTGATTGTTGGTCTGCACATTGTTAGCCACCGTTAGGGATGATACCGACGATGTTCTCCTTAATATTACTTTGGTGGTAAAACAATATGGCCACTCTTGCGTTCATACACGCCTTGCTGAAAGGATCCACCTCTGATTTTTACATAAATATGTCTCTAAACTATAGGCAAGCTTTCCGTAGGCTTTATAAACCTTTCACGCAATACAGTTCCAACTCACGGTTAAAATCAAAGACCTAATTTTCTTTGACCAACGCGTCATACCACTTCTCAAAGCACTCCTTTCCCTCATCCAACATCTCACCTATACCGTAGTCCTCATTATGTGGCAAGAGACCACTTTACCACACGTTTTATTTTTTATTGAAAAAATGGGGGATATGTCCCTTGGCCAAATACTCGTCCAAGCCGAATATTTGGGCATTTAGGACAACGTGATCGGGAGAAAGTTCAGCTAGTCAATAAAGTGGAGCTGGCCGTAACGCAGGGACATGATTTTCTCACCGTTCATTATGAGCTCAGGAGTTCTTTTTTTAACCTCCATCATGTATTTTAAAATAAAATTCCCATCATAGCCCTTTGCATTATGGCCTAAGAGGGTGATATCCTTAAAATGTATTGCTTTAGTTTGCTCTACTATTCCAAAATATTGGTCTATTGTCGTATCACCCTTGAATATGTGAGTCCTATCGCTCCCACTTTTTGTGCAATGATGGTAATTTATATTGATATGAAGGCAGGCCTTGAAACACATCTATGCGACACAGAAGTTAGGTTCTTGCAAGTACGTGTTGACCACACCTTGAAGAAGAATTTCCTGCGGCATTCAAAATCATCGAATACAAACATGAAATAGCTCTTTTTCAGTGACGGCTTTGTTTGGGCTTGCTTTATGTAACAGAAATGAACAAAAGGGACGTAATGTATCGCATACTTGACAAAAAGTATTATAACACCTATGTGAATAATTTGATCTTTCCAAACTTAAAAATTCCCCACAGACCTCACACACCTTTTTGACACCACAGACCGACATGTGACCTCTGCTAAAACGGGAACGTTTATTGTTATTAAAACATGACTGGTTTATGAACCAGCGCCCACAGTGTTTACAGGTCACAGTTTGACCTCCATTGCAAACCACTTTAGCTTAGCACTTTTTGCACGCCAATACACATTTGTGCGCATTTTTATGATAAAATGGCACACTGTACTCGCGGAAAAAGTACGAGCACTTAAATGTGTATGTCAAGAATGCTATGACGCTAAAATGGTTTTGCTCATGCACGTGAAATAACAAATCACGTTAGCCCTTAAAGGAATGTTCGAGTGGTGTAGGCCTCGCACTTAGGACCTGCCTCCCCCGACATTACCTGAACACGATGATTTGTATTCGGAGAGTTATGTTTGAAATTGTTTCAGTTCAGTAATTCCACCAGTTATTAATAAATTCACACGGGTATCACAGCATAGTTCCTCTGCTTTGAGTTTTTAATTATGACGACCCATTTTTATTTGTTTAACGGTGTTCACGTCCATACATTCCAATTCTCTTTTAAAGTCACACACAGTCTTGGAGAACACCAATGAAAATAAGGAAAATTGTATCATCGCCATCTTTAATCGTAATGATTCCTTGATTTTTTCGATTGTATGTGGTAGCTGGGAAGAGCTTATCAAAATGACATGTACTTCCGCGAGGATCCTTCAAATGGCTGAGTTTAATGTACAGTGGTACTTTTATTAATAACAATCTATTACGTTTCAACACACGACTTACGTTATCAAGCATGGCACAATCGTATAACTGATCCACCCCCCTAAAAGATAAGAATACAGTATTAAACTTCGATTACACGCTGTTCAAAAGTAAGCCTAAATGATTATCGGCGCTGACACCATGATGCTTCAACAGATTGAGCAAATTATTAATTTGTTTTTCAAGCCATCTTAATTCGTCACGTGCACTTGTGGAGCACCAAGATGTACTGTAATTTCTCTACCGGTATAAAAGTAACGCCTCAATTATTTAGTTCTCTCCTCTATGAATCGAAGAGGGATGCCTTTGTAATAAGCTCCACCATCCTGGTTTACCGGCCCAATAATTCCTACCTCGGGTGCTGAAGATGGGTGCTGTCACCACTGGTTGATAAAAGACCGTGGACCCCATCTGCATCGCCGCAGTTTGGGCTTGAACTCTTACTCTCTGGTACGAAGAAAGGGCTGCTGCTAATGTTGGGTGAAGGGGGGAATGGCTGGTGGCGGCACTGGAACACTGTCTCCGGGATAAAACCACCATCAAATTGAATTAAAAACACTAAAGCAAAAACACTTGAAATATAATTATTTTCTGCAAACTTACGCGTTAAAATGATACCGCAAAATATATTATGTTGTTACAATCGTTTTAACTGATACCCACATTCGCAATGTGTGAGTAATAAATACAGTCCATGGGAGTTAATTTAGCACTATGAAAGTTTAAACATACATTTTTATCCGTGTAGGCCGATGAACCCAGGATCTTTCACAAATGCTGTGTAATAAATACAGTCCATGGCAGTTAACTTATCATCTATTAAAGGTTAAACCCAAATATTCATTCATGCAGGGAATAAAGAGCTGAACACTTCATAATGTGTGCAAGTAATAAAATAAACTTGAATGCTAGGAGAGTTACAAAATACAGTCCAGCGTGGTTAAACCTACATTTTTGCCCCATGTTTGGAATCGAATCATGGACCCTTGGACCAACAAAACAATATATAAGTTTCTGTCTCGGCTAAAGCAATAATATAATTACTATGCCTGTATAGTTAAAGCACATTGGAACACAAAATCTATAACATATAATTGAATAGAGCACATTTTTGGCTTTAAGCCTGCTTTCAAAGCCATCTATTAGACCGATAAGCAACCACACTTCAAGGAATCTAGCTTTAATAAGTTATTGGGGGAAAACATGTCTTACAAAAATTTGATAAAAATAGATATTGATGTTAAAAAGTAATTTTAATGGTCCGAATTAAGTTTTAGAATGAAATAAAACCATTTAATTTACACCCGTTACTGTTTTTCAGTTTGAAGCTCGGGTAAATTATTTTATTCATAAAATAATAATAATAGAACACCCACAAGTCCTATCCGCTAACTGATAATTTTCTAAAGCAAAATTTTTAACCGCGTCGGGAATTAAATCCGGTAATAATAGTTTGGTATACAGACGTGCTCTTGAGCGAGTTGAGGTTACGGCCAAATATTGATCAAGCACAATTCAAACGTGACCAAAACGCCAATTATAATTTTCTCTCTTTTGGTTAAATTTGGTGACGGGCTGTTGACAAAGGTGTAGTAGACATGCGGCCAAACAACGGTAGTTTGGGGGAATAGAACGCGCAAATAACTCTTGCGTAATAAACTGTCCATTTCCAAAACAGTGGTTATAGTATAGTTTCTAATAGACGGTACTAAAATATATAATCGCACACTTACATATCAGCTGGTCTATCAAGTCCAATTCACCCTAAACAACAGGGATAACATTTACGGTGGCGTCGGTAGGGCCCTGAGATGTGGTGCCTGGTAGCGGGGTTAAGGTGATGGCACTGGATTGAGCACCGACCGCATCTAGGAGGTTGATAGCCACCGTCGTATCGCCTGTCTCCAGGCGTGGCACCCACGCACACGCTGTTAAAGCTTCTACGGAAGCTATGTGCTCCCTAAGGCCTGTAACCAGCTCGTGCTCTAGTATTCTGAAATTAGATAAATACATAATAATTACAATATTGGTAGAAAAAACACACTGACATTTCTCTAAAATCTAAAGCAGGATGCTGATTACCAATGGACCAGTCACCATCCACCAAGAAAATTCCGCCCTCAGCAAAAAAAAAATTCAACAGGTTCTGGCTATCTGCCTCCACCGGTTGAATTACCGAAGCCTTGGGTTCGTCTTCTTCTTGAAAGTCTGTCAAAGAAGCAAATACCGCTGTACACATAAGACGTAATAAGCAAAATAGTAACCATTAAAATATACAAAACGTTTTAAACATACCTGAATCTAGCCAATTGTCCAACGCGTCGAAACTCGTTATAATGTTTATCACTCGCAATTATTAATTACAATAACTGAATGTAATGATTTCAAGGGCTATTTATAGTTGCTTCAATGAGGTGTGCCGCATGTAAATATGGCGGCTTCTTATTGGTCGATAATATTGTTTCCGCATCGGTGCTTGCCCGATCCGCGTAAATAGGTATCTATTTACAGTTATCTTTCATTTACGCTATCTCTCTCACCGAGGTTGCAAGTCTTTCTCCGGTGCTGCGGCTAAAGGGATCTAACTGTGAAAATGCGGGTATACTTCTTGCCCTGTGACGAGAAGGGGTAAGGGGCTCGAGTCCTTACAAGGTTGACCAACACTAATTACTTTTTAAATACAAACACTATATTGTTGCATCAAAAGTCCCAGTTTCAAATCCCGTATCAAGGTTTCAATGATGGAGTAAGCATAAATAATAGATTTGGCCGTTTTCACATTTCAACTCAGCGCAAATGATGCTACATCTATAATTTTATTATTCTATATCTCGCTCATTCTAGCAAAGATATACAGATGGTATTAGAGGGTTCAGTTGTCAATGCCACGCCAATGTGGATACACATCTCGCCCTGTGACGTAAGGGCTAAAGTCCTTTAGAGGGCAGCAAGCGCTAATTACTTCACATTTAAAACCCAGGAAAATTCTGTTACACATTTCGTCTGGTCAAAATAAGCTTTTATCTCACGCTTGCCTGAAGAAATTAGTTCGAATCCCTGTTGCGCGTGTGTACTGAGGCCGGTTTCCTCCCTCATCCTCGGTGTCTTGTGCCCCTGACGGGTAGTAAGCCGCAGTTATATATACCGATAAGCTTAACTTCGAAGCTATTAGAGGGGGAGGTAGGGGTATTGAATCCATGTCGATCGTGTCACTCTTCCTTCCCACAAATACAGGTACATTTTATATCTTCCTTAGCCCTGATATTACTTAAGAATCTATGCATTTGTATATTATTTCGTCGAAATATAATTGCGAACATTAAATTCAAGTTACTCAATTCAATATTACTTGATAATTAATGAAAGAGTTGTATATTATACCGACAAAATATAGTTGTGAACATTAAATTAGTTTTTCTGTTGTTATGAGTGGTTTGAATAATAAAATGGTTGTTTTCACTTTATACTTGGGTAGCAATCTACTATCATAATGCATTGTATACTTGCATCGATGGTTGCATGGTTTAAGGCGTAAATAGACGGCCGGTGATCAACGTTTGAAGCAAATGTGTGCACACGTTCTACTTGGTCGACCAGCAAAATGGCAGGAGTGCAAGACGTACAGACGTTATAAAGACATTAGTCGTGCTAAAGATATCGAGGTTCGAATCTGGGTGTGCACGCTGTCTAAATGTAAGTATCATCTAATTTTGGTGGGTGGAAATTGAATCCTTGGTCCCAGAATTATCATTAGAAAGCACATCTGAGCCTAGGCCGCTAGTTTTGGGAAGTTTCTTTATGGTGAATTTATTTTTGGGCTCAAAAGTATGTCGGACTTCTGATCTATGTTTATATTTCACACGAAGCTAGCTAGTGTTTGATGCCTTCATTAAATTTTAAAAACAGTTTAAAATGCTAGAGTGGAGAGTAAGTCTTTTTAACGTGTAATTTAATCATTAATTTAAATTAGGTATAACTACTCTAAAATTAATAATGTATTGCACGATATTATTCATCATGATTTTCTTGTTATAAGTGTGCCGGGCTAGTGGAAATTAGCCCACACTGCTAATTGTTTGTACATCGCAAAAAGTAAATATCGACTCTGCAAGAACAGCGGACCAGATTGGTCTTACCTTGGCCAGACGATGTAGTTGTTGTGTGATCATCACTGATGGGCCACATTTGACTATATTGGAGTGATTTCATACAAACAAAACATTATACTGAAATAAAATATTTAATTTTGTGCTTATCATCATCTACTCTTCACGCATGCACCGATACCCACTGCAAGCATCCACCCCTCCAATCACTTTTGCTCCGAAACGTGATTGGTCGACCCCTTCTTCATTCCTATCCTAATCTGTTGACAATATGGTAGACTATTATAATCATGTATTGTCTGAAACAAACACAGACAATATTCAATCTCCTCGGCCTAACATGTTATTAACGTTGTCTTTTTTCGACTAATTTACTAGCTACAAGAGATACCGGCATGCTATGGCGTCCAAATCCACCATGGCTACGATCAGCTCCAGCTAGCCCCCGCCACTTCAAGGACATGTTCTGAGTATCAATGCGATCAGTCTACCTTGCTAAAGGAAATAATCCGGTTTATTTAGCACACTACTATTACTATCGCTCTTGGGATCATGAGTTTATTTTCAGTAGTCGAATTGAGTCAAGACGTTGTTTATACATTAATATGTAGTAATCCGTCGCTTAGCAACTCTGCTCTATAACTGTATAAGATTAAGATTTATTTAAAATTAATTATTTCAATTTGTCTTGGTATGCCTATTGCTCACTTAAAGGACATTTGAATCCTTCAGAACTAAACTAGCTTATTGTGGCATTGCATACCTTGTAAGAATAGTTTTACCTTGTTTGGCATAGCATCACTTATGGAGTTGGCTAGAGCTTTTAGAATATATATATTTATATATTTGACAGTGCAATATGCAGACACTGGTTACTTCTCTTTGGTTCCCCTCTAACGGGTCAGCCATTACTTGACTGTCGCTTAGCTACTTATTGTTTTTATGGGGTTTTGAATACTAAGCATAATAACTTTTGAGTTGTTCTGTTAGTTTAGTTGGGACTTTGTATCCCCTATACCAGGGAACGTCAACTCCAGGACAATAGGAGTTCGCTATTATCAGTTCATGGCCTAATTAGGTCTTTCCCCCCAGCAAATTGTATCTAGTTCTCTTTGTTATGATACCTTCTCTATATTACTTATTTGCCGGGCATATCCTTTATTGGCCTCTTGGACTCTAATATTTGATTGCATTTTATACCACTTGGGACAAGTTACTTAGTTTGCGCCAAAGAACACGTCCGTGTCCTACAATATACCTTTCTTACAAGTGTTGAAAAGGGGGATATTTTTGTGAACTCATGATTATTTTAATTTGGTCCTAATTTGAACATCTCTATCCAAAATGTAAGGGATATAGCCCTCAGCCCCTACCTGTGGTCTTGACCTCCATGCAGTTTGTAAACAATAATGAAGTGGCAATTAACTATGAGAGGATAGCCGCCCAGTTCCTGTAATATATGAGGAACATCTTGAGCTATTTGAGCTAACATTTGTATTATTGGGATTATAGATTTACCTCATGTCACCAACTACTTTCTACCTTACCTTTTATTAAATATAGCTAAACAACCTCAGCTATAGCAGCCATTTTATAAATTTAGAATCTATGCTCGTACTATAGTTCTTCATGTTGTAGGTTTTTTACTCTTTGTTGGCCACCTAATCTCGCTCATTGCACTAATACTTATCTTACCTCATAAAGCTCTATTAACACGTGCAATTCCCTTTAGGCTCATTGTAACAGGCAAGATATAAAATTCATCAAAACATGTTTCTTCTACTACTTTGACAACTCATTCTAATTTGTTGTATAATAAGAGAGTACACCTCGACACCCTCTTAGGGGATTCATTTTTTAATATGTAACTTATTGTCGATTAAATAATTTACTGTATGCCATGTGCTTGTACCTTCATTCATAATTTAGCCCCGGCCCCTTTGGGTGGGTTCAGAAATATTAAATTTTCTACTATGCACCCCAGACAGAAAACCCCCTGCGCAATACCACATTCTTCTACTGCGCATGGCGAGACTCGTTAGGCAAATGTTTAATTAAAAACTGTGTATTCTAAAGCTGATTTTGGTTAAAATTTAAATATTATGTGTGTATACGCTATTTTATCGTTATAATTTCTGTGTGATTATATAGTGTAAGTCATTTAGTAGACCTAACAAGAACCTATATACTGTTAGCATCATCTTCAAAAAGTGTTTCTGGACGTCCTTTGAGAGGACAGGCTAAGAAAATCCTGCATAACGTAACTGATCACTTGAAAAACCAGAAATAATAGTTTGAGTAATATAGTATATTGTATTATAGTATATTGTAGTTGAATGAAGGAGTAAAACCACAGGCGAGGCTTTAAGTAGCGTAAAAACAATTTTGAGGGAATGTAAATGTTCTCTTGTTTCTAAAGGACACGTGACCTTTCTACTCCGAAATTAAAGTGTAAGGAGCGTAGTAAAAGAATATTTATAGATTATTTCACGAAAGCATCAATTTGTAGGGAAGTCCACGAATTTAATATCATATTAAAACTATTCTGACATTTAATAATTTTAATTAGCTCTTAAAAGTGGTAAATGATGATATAATAGAATGCAGCATAGATTATTTGAGAAAAACAATCTAAATCTTGAGCTTTAAATGGAAAAAAAATCAAAAAGAAAATTTCGATAATGCATAAATAGCAGTATTGAGAGCCAGGGACTTGTGAAACTCGTAAACATAGGAGTAGTGGAAGGAACATTATATAATTATGTTGATGAAATCTATGTTATTGCGTGCTATAATATAAAAACATGCTGGCTGTCCGAATTCGAACCAGGTGTTACGACGCCTATTGGAAAAGAAAATCGACCAATCATTGTGCTTGCTGAAGGGGAAAGGGGTTTTGTTCCTAATTCCCTTCTAATTTTCAAATCAATACAAAAAACAGAAGACTACCACGATAACATGAACTACCCTACTAAACATCACAGAATATTTCGTCTATCTGTTAGTTACATAATTTCTAAAATAGAGTTGATAGTAAAAAATCTTACCAAAGAATGATCTCTCAGAAGTTCTGTTGCCTGTATTTAAAATACAATTGTATTAATTGACTTCATAATTCATGGCGGAATTAGTTATTTCATTAAATAAATCATCTTGCACCTTATTTATTCTTTATATCTTTTTTGATTTGATTGAATAAAATTAGTTTTACATATTAAATTAAGCAAATGCAACATCTAAGTCCGGTCCTTATATTATTTATTCCACATAATTCTCCTTGCTAAAATTATAATAAATATTACCAAAATCCTTTTTATAAAATTAAAATATTACTTAGTAATTAGAATCCCCTCCCCCAACCCGCAATTGAATGTATATTTTCCTCGTCAATGTGTATCCCAATAATATATATTATTTATATTCTAATTATGATGCAAAAATGTAATGGCAATAAAAAACACATTATAAGATTTTAAATTATTTAAAAAATCTTAGTTAAAATCCATTTTCACCGAGTAAATGATCTAAATTTAAATTTAAAGGTCCTTATAAGTATTTCCCAAATCCTCTATATACTCAAAATTGATTTTTATGTATATCTAATAAAATAATTAACTGTAAATAATCTTATTAAGCCTGGTATTTATTCTATAATGTGTTTAGCTCTATAAAATTGCCCGACTGTATTAATTAACATTAATATTGACTTTTTATATGTAATTTTCTTGAAAAGAATATTTGTTAGTAATACGATAATAATTGAGTACCGTACCTCTTTCTTTAATATTATCTGTATAGTTTAAAATTGATTTGTGTATTTTATTTTACCATTTCTTAAATGTCAATTCTTTTTTTACCAAATAAATAAATTTACTATCAATATACTATATAATATATTATATATATATATATACATATTTTATATGGAGATATACGTATATTTATGTGAGTAAATATATTTGTAATTATATATATATACACACATTTATATATATATATATTTATCTATATAAATATATACATTTATATGTATCTATATAAATATATACATTTATATGTATCTATATAAATGTATACATTTATATGTATCTATATAAATGTATACATTTATATGTATCTATATAAATATATATTTATATAGTATGTACATATAATTATTTATGCATTTATGCATGAAATCCGAGAGGGTCGGCCTACTAAATAATTAGAAACTAAGGTAGTTTGTAGTAATATGGTAATTTAAATACTAACTTGAGGTCGCTTCCTAAACATGCCACTAGAGGCACAGCCCATTGCATCTAGAGAGACCCATCGTCATACCACTGAACTCCAAATGAAGTCTTCTACCTGAAAAACAATCAGTTTGGGAGTGATAACTTTAAAATTCCTGTATAATATCATAATATATCCATGTCTGGAGAAAGCCAGACTACAACAAAAGTATACTACATATATTGTTTGCTTTTATACAGATTCTGAGTGTAAGAACAGATTTTCGGTGAGAGTTGGAGTCTCGCTAGTTCCTAAAAATGCTGATAGGGAGTCACATACCATACATAACCTCCTTTAGTGACGTGTGTTTTGGAAAGGCAGAGAAAAACATTATAGTTCAAAGGACTAAGAAGTTTGTATTAGACAGTGAGTTTTCCTATTTTATTTTGTGTGTAATGGTATCCTATTTCTCAATCGGGCCCTAGTGCTTTTATATGTAAGGCACAAGTATGATTTGACCCAGTTTGTGTTTTGAATTGGGCTTGAGTGTATATACGTCCTGAAATAAAATATACAATCATATCAAATATAAGAATAGTGAAAGTAAGATGTCTTCATTTATTTTGTATACATTATATTTCTACTAGCATTTGCCCGCGGTTTCGCTCGCGTTAGTATTTATTTTGTCAATAAATTCAGGTTGTCGGTCGACACAGGAAGTATGAAAATAAAAATGATGAAATTATTCAGGTTGTTGGTCAATACAGGTAGAGATAAAGAAACATACAAACTACACAATATAAATCAGGATTAAGTGTAGGAGTAGAAAAGACGTAGCGGAGTGTGTGTCAGTAGATTCATAGGTTATGCCTTGCCACGAATTGAAGATCCCACTCCATCTTAAATTTTACCTACAGTTAATTAACATCCCTTATTTACTCCACTTGTTATTGTCCGTTGCAATCATGGGAACAGAATAGATCATTATTTTAGGAAGCTCCTATATACTATGTTGTATGTCCTTCCATTTGACTCAAATACATACAAATTCTGGGAATTCAACACACGCGATCATGTTACATATAGCTGGCCATAATGAAAACATTGATTTTCCAAATGCACCCCTGCTACCTGTAATGTTTGCCCTGGCGCTTTGATAATAATAACAGAAAAACTAATTTTGTTTGGAGACTGGAGTCTTTTGAATTGAAATGGTAGGTCAGTGGGGATTATTGAGATTTGAGGTATGATTACACTTTCCCCTTTTCCCACACCTGTTAAAATGGTGGCACAGATTATATTTTTCCCTAATTGTGTAATCCGAAGCCTCGTCCCATTACATAATCGGGGGGCATCTAAATTTCGCATACGCATAACTGGTACACCTTATTTCAATTGTAGTTTATGCGAGGGTACCCCCGATAGCTCCAGAGAATTTAAAAACTCAGCGGGATATGAAGTGCTCTGTTCTGTGCCCATGATTGTATCTATTGACAAATACTCCTTTATTTCTCCCTGCACCTCTTTCAAAATGTCAGTGTTGATTTTGTTAAAGATTTCATTTTTTGGTGCAAGAATTGCTCTTGCACACAACCAGTGATCATAATTAAAATTTAGTTGTAACTCTGGGGAAATTTTAGCAATGAGCTCCACATTATTTTCCACCAAATTACAGAATTCCCCTGTTAGTAAAATACAACCTTCAGCATCCGTGTCCAAACGTCTATCACCAATTTTCAATAGTGTTTCTGCGTAATGTCCGGAATCTACTTCATTATAAAGGTGGACTCTCATATTCGTTGTTAGGCTGAATTTTTAAATTTTTGCCCACAATATTGATGACTTGAGACAGGCTTTGATTCCATCTGCATGTGTGCCCCTCTGGATCACCGGTAGAGTTTGTCGGAAGTCACCATCTAGTAAAACTACCATTCCTCCCATAGTATCTGTACTGTCTCGCAAGTCCTGAAGAGTTCGGTTTAACGCCTCTATAGCTTTTTTGTGGGACATCGTACTTTCGTCCCACACTAGAAAGTTTACATTGTCGTAGTATCATACCTCGAGAGTTAGTTTTGCTGAAATTGCAGATGGGTGACTCTTCCTGTGCAAGTGCAAGATTTAATGGCAATGCTAGAACGGAATGTGCAGTACGACCACCGTTCAGTAGTGTAGCTGCTATACCGGAGGAAGCCACGACAACAGCAATTTTCTGGTCTTTTCTTATGAACGCCAATAATAAGTTCAACAAAAACGTTTTACCGGTTCCTCCAGGGGCGTCGAGAAAGAGGAGTGCACCATTCCCTGACTCTACTTCAACCTTTTGAAATACTTGAATTTGCTTTGGAAGCAACCGAGGAACTAATTCGGTTACTTTCTGTTGCAATGCTGTGAAATCATAGTTTAATTCCCGAGTAATTTCATCGTTTAAGGTCATTTTCGTCTAATAATCAAGGGCTTACCATTACAAAATCTTCGAGCTTCTTCCCCGTCATTGTTATAATCTTGTTTTCAATTTTCGCCAACGCTTTGTAGTAGATGTGCTCATTAAAAGTCATATATCTATGTACTTGCTGTAGCCACTGCAAAATATCTTCCATCATGCACTATTTGTACTTATCCCACAGCTTTTGAGGATTGGAAAGACCGCAAGATGATATTAGGGTTGCGTAAAGTTCCCTGATTTTTTCTGGTGATCGGCACTGCACGGTTTCCTTCATAGTTTCGTCCCAGTAGTTATCATTCTCTAACAAACGTAGAGGTTCACATGCTTCTCTATATGTTCCGCATTCCTGACCGTTGACAATTGTAAGGTCTCTATAGCTAGTTGGACCTCGAACATGATGCAATAACATGCGCAGACAAATGTGTTCAACGTTCCTCTGATGATTGATTTAACCCTTGGCAAATCTCCAACAGGCGTACCTTGAACGCGTTTCCACTCCTTTTTTTGAGGAGTTCCATGTATAATAACGGGGGACTTGGGAATACAATAATGTTTTAGCGAAAGTATCTGTCTGACAAAGCTGGAAAAAGGCAGTTAAATGTGGTTTTAGGAGGTGATGAAATACTTTCCTGGAAATTACTCTCATTAAAGAAAACACGCTGTCCATTTTCTAACTGTATGGCAAGATGTGTAACAGGCGGATGTCTTTCGTGTAAGGGTAAACCAAGGAACCACCACGCTGCCTCATTACTACTGTCGTAATGCCCTGCTTGATAGGTTTGTACTTCATTAAGAGGTTGTGCTACACCATCGTTACGTAGATTGAAGATCACCTGATTGCTCCCTTTATTAATGTATTTGCAAATATATTTAATAGCACGAACAGAGTTTCAGGCTTCTACATTAATGTGGGCATTAAATATTTTACATAGAATGGGTGAATATGGCACAACCCAGTTATTATCAAAAGTTTGGACCACTCCACTGTGAGAACTGGTCGCCACTCACTACGACAGCAACTTGTTTAACTGTTGGTGCATTATAGCACCTCTCATGTTTGCCACGTGGCGTTCGATCAGCATGGATGACAACCTTATAATCTTCTTGAAGCTAGTTCTCTATTGCGGTTTTAAAGGTATTTATCAGAATGTTGTGGTTATGTAACATTCTTTGAATTTTTAATACCATATCTTTTCAACTCCTTGAATGTATAGGAAACGATGGTTTACTTTATTTTCTCATCACCCATAAAATAAACTTACAAAAATTTATGCTGTTCTTTTTCTGCTGGAAAAAGTGAACCAATTTGATTATATATCTGACCTTGTACGGTAAAGGTTGGCGAAAACCCGGGCATTCTAATCTCCTTATCTACTCCAAAAAATGTCATTTGAAAGCATGAGTTATACTTTCTAATTCTATTTAAAAAGCGCCGTGATTCATTTGTATCATATAAACATAGAGTGTTCAGAGTTTGTTCTGGTTCGCCAAGTAAAGGAAGGGAAACTTTGCCATTAGAACAACACATCCCTGCGGTCTCATCTTTACATTTTAAATAATCACAAAACTGGCAATTTTTATTCATAAAACCAACAAAAATTAAAGTATGATTTTTGTAATCTACGAAGGGATCGTAATCAAATCCAAAATTATTAAATGCAGACCAACTGTTTCGCATAAAAGTTCGTTGGCGCTCGGTTTGCATTTCTGCATGAACGATTCTTCTCGCCTTTGACTGTTCTTTAGGTTCTGTGACTCTAATGGCTGCCTGCCACTGGGCTTGTTCTGCTAAACGGAGCTGCGTTTGATGAGGCGTCTCAATTGAAAGCAGCTTCATGTTCAGCTTGTACATCTAAATGAATCTGTCTTTGAAGGAGCGTTTCAGTAGCCCTCAGAGCTCTCTGGCGTTCAGCTTGTTCCTCCAAACGCAATTGTGTTTGAAGGGGCGTCTCAGCTGCTCTCATAGAAGCCTGGCGGGTGGTTTCGTCCTCCAGTATTTCCTGGCTTTGAGAAAGTGTCTCATCAGCTCTCGAAGCAGCTTGTCGCTCCGCTTGCTCTTGCCTCCTTAATTCGGCATGAACGGAGGATTCTTGGGATCGAGCACTTTTTGCTACCCGGGGTCACGAAGAGCTCCTAGATAAGTTAGAATTACGTTTGCGAAGCATTTCAAAAAAGAAAAAGAAATACACGTTTTTTTATAAATAAAATAAAAAACAGAAAAGATACCTAACCTAAAAATTAAAACAGACTAACTATTGCCTTAAAGGTAAAAAAATAGAATTAAAAGTTAGACAACTAACCTAAAAATAATAAATGATAAACTATCCTTCAAAGAAAAAAAAGGCACAATATTAACTGAAACCGTAAAACAATAAACAGTATTATTAAAATAAGACTAAACATAAATAAATAAACGGTAACAAATCAATGTTTGTAAACCAATGAATTGCATAAATGTATTGCTATTTTCCATCAATACGGTCCCCAACTCCCTTTTTTCCCTTTCTTCAAACTTCACAATTATGAGTTTAAAATAGCCAAAGATAATACAAAAAGTTACCGCGTTTTAAAAGATGCTCAGTTGTTAAGTTCTAAACGTTAAAGGCACTTTAGTACAAATAATGTTTTTATTTGATTTCATCACAATATTATACCAAATTTATTATGACAATTTACCACAACGGGGTGAACAGACAGAGCTTAATTAGCTGAATGTAATCATTTTTAGTCATTTTAAAATAGATGTGCCTAAAATAACTCTAGAACAGAATTGATTAATATCTGCCAGAGTCCTCGGATGTTCAGTGTGTAATAATCCGTGACTAAAATTTTTTCTAAACCATAACTTCTTAATAAGTTTTTAAACTCTATTTATATATAAAGTGGAAAGACCACTGCTATTGCACATATTTATACTGTGTATATATCTTTGAGAAAACGTAATAATTATTATAACTGTAAAACTAGTTTCAAAATAGAAAATATCATCCTGAGAGTGATACTTTCAATTACAGTTACACTAACCCAAGTATATATATATATAATATTAACCTGCACTCTGATGAAAAATGGATATCACATTAAAATTCGGTGTTGTATTTCAAGGTGAGGCACTGTATTTTGTACAATATTGATGTGTTAATAGAACTTTCAACCACCTCATTCTAGAAGAAGGATCAATATTTCCAACATGACCTGGTTTTGACCAAGCACTCAAATATTTCCTTTATATGTCCTAATAGCGTGTAGCTTGGACGTAGAATATTCCATCAAAGCTTTTAATCGAAACTAGTTTTCTATTTAATGATTGGATATTATTAAGTAAGCTATTAAATGCAAGATTGATTTCATTGCAGTTTAGAAAACAGAATTAAACATATATATTACGTATGAGAGGAAAAGTTTTCTTATTTGAGCGAAGCTTTGTCATTTAACAGATATTATGAAAACGGTAGCAAGTTTCCTGGATGAAAAATGATAAAAATAAAAATTTAAGCTTTATTTATCTTAATATGTCCTCATATTTCGTATTTATTCATTTCTACTTTAAACTATATGATACAATGTAGACTTTTTCTAACAAAACCTGAACCAATCTAATCGATAACATAGTACACCAGAGGAGTTAAACTTTATGGATTGAGGTCAATAAGACTCTAGAATAATTCAAGGTTATTAACAACTATTTTATATCATGTGCAAGCAATTCTCATCTTCTAGACATTAAGTATAATGAGAGAAACAGTTGAAGAGCACGCTAACTCAATCATCCTAAGTACATTTGATATAATTAATCATGATGCAAGATATTATCAGCAACCTAGAACTCTAATATACGATCCCCATCTGACATCATATCAACCTCATTTCCTTCATACATCCTGTCCTTCTTCCTTCTTCCTTCAAGGCCGTGCTCTTCCAGCCTTCCCCCTCCTTGCTCCGTCATTACTTTAACCAGGCTATACGCTTCCTTCTTACACTTAGACCACACCCTTCTACTCCTTTATTTATTTCCTCCATGCTAGTGATTCCCTTCTTTTCAGCGCTTTTCTTTTCTCCATACGGGTAGTTCCACTCCTTCCAACCCTAACTATCCTTGATCCATTCAGGCCATGCAATTTATTCATCCAACTCGTAACTTTAATTCTCTACATACAGTCCATATATACCCTCTATATGGTCTTCCTAGCTCACTCCTATCTCCTTCCAGTATATATATATATATATATATATATACATATCTATATATATATATACATATCTATATATATATATATACATATCTATATATATATACATATATATATATATATATATATATACATATCTATATATATTGATCCTTATAATATTCCTCACTCCTTAATTTGTCCTTCTTCAGTTTATTCTTTCCTTTTAACTTTACTTTATGTACAAAATGTATACTTTCATAACATCACTTTTTAAGATTAAATATTATAGTTTTTAAGAAAAAATGTTCATGTTGGATTAAATTGTATAGTTTATATTAACTTATATAAAACTTTGCCAGTTTATTGGAAACATCCCAAAGCTCATCCTTAAGGAATTTGACGATCTGATCGTGACGGAAAGGAGTTTGAGATTGATCTCTGTAAAATTACCCTCCTTTGCCGCTATTATGGCAACATTCCAACAATCATCTTACTGAAACTCACCAATAGGAGCGGTCAGAAACAGTCAGTTATAGTTATTCTTCCTCAACTGTTGCTGGCTAAAGAAAGATTCACCCTGATTCAGCCCGTACATTGTGCACTTTTTGGAGCAGTTTCCATGGCCTGGATGCGCTCCCACATGCCTGGTTTATGACATCATAACCAGTGTTCTATAGAACTGAATGACTCTGTAAACTCTTCTCACCCTCCACGATGTAATATATTATATAGATCTTGACAATATCAATCTTACTCAACTCGTCCAACGTTTAACATAGCCTTAGTAACATTGCAATAACTGTTAAATTCCTCACTCACTGTGTGCTTCCCCTACCCTGATTGAAGAATACCAGATTAATGGAAATTTGTTCTCTCCAGATGATGTTATCTGCATAGATCAATGAAAAATGTGTAACGTAAACCCTAGCCAATCAACGTAATCCTTATTTCCTACGCAAATGATAACCTTGTCTACGATATATACGCCAGGATGATATATATTCATAAGCTCCTTATAATGAAATTCTCCCATCATAAGGTTACTTCTCATTTATTCAACTAGGAGAGTTCAGGATGACCTTGTGTATTTTTAACAGTTCCACCAACCAGTTTTCTGTATAATATTTGCGAGCACTTCTTTTTGCTTACTGATACAAGTGATATCACTGACTTAAAGATAGTGAAGTGTTATATTGATCGTTTTGGAACGTTGACACATGGTATGTTAAAGACTATTGTTGCTAGCCTCTGTAGGAATTATTCTGATAGTTGAGTGTACTGATTAACTATATTCATCTTGAAGAGAATCGTTCATATCGATCCATAGATGTATTCAATTAATGGGAATCTTGTCTACATTGTTATATTTGGGACGTATTACAAACAGTAAGTATTATACTCACATAATTACTCCCGAGGAGACTTAACCCATCCTGACAGCTTACACCATCCCGAGAATTCAAGAAAAAGTTGCAAATTAAAAATACGTTGTTAATCCTCAGCAGCCTCTCCTATAAAATATCACGCATTTGTAAGCTATTTCCAAATTTAGCAATTTCTCAATGATACACGTATCCTGTTTGATATAACCAACAATACAGTACTTATAAATATCATAATGGCTTATTACAACCGAGGACTTTTAAAACTAATCTCCAGAAAATAACCTTTGCAATATACAGTATTACTTAGGATGGTTGATGTCCACATGGCCACGCTTTAGGCAACGAATGGACATTGGATTATGATATTATTACACCCTCCGCCGATCCTATAGATAAGGCCCCTAAAACTATAGGATAGGAAGGTGTAACAATACATATAAAATAACAACAGGAAATAGAGCAAGGTTTAAATGAAATTTTCTTTAATTGTCAAAAAGTATTGAAACAAACACGGGAAAGACGGCCTTAATTCAAAACATCCTATAGCTACTATTCTGAAAGAAAACATTGGCTTATTTGCGCAGGAATTCACAAAGAAAACTGGACTTAAGGTCCTTCAAACATAAAGTTATGGCTGGTTACACATAAGCCAAAACAAGACTTAAGGTATTTCAAAGCGTAAATGAAGAATAAGTTTTACACATGTTCCCATGACATATCGAACGAACTTAACTTGCATTTACGTTAATTCAAAGTACTAACAATTCACATAAGAGTTGGATCAACGTGATCCAAACACAAAATTAGCTAATTAAACATAAAAGATTCTAAGTCGAACGCAATTTCCTCTTTGCGTTGACTATACATTTAACATATTAATTTAGGCCCCTCGTTCATGACCTTAATAAAAGGTTGCAAAATAAACATAATTTAAATAAAGTGAAAAGTTCATTTCTAAGGTTCTACATATTAAAAGTTATTTCCTAACTCTATACTTCTAAAGTTCAATAGCGATAATACATCTATCAAACTTTCTTTCTTAACATGCTACATCTCTATGGTGATTCCTACACCTGTCAAATGTGCAGTAAATATGATACGTCTCTACCAGACGTTCGAATAAATGTGATCCCTACACCTGTCCAACGTGCAGTAATAATGAT
>CABEEJ010003231.1:61270-87094 GCA_901482245.1 Timema douglasi
GGGGGGGTGCGTAGTATGTATTTAGGTGACTGGAACTTGTGATATTAGGTTGGGTGGGGAGCAATTGTACAATGCAAAGCATTGTATTGTTACAATATGGCCTTGTGGCCATTTTAAAATAGAGAGAGAACCTTGTTATTTAAGCATTATTAAACTTAATACGTGCCATTAAAAAGAGGATAAAATTTATGAATAAGGATTATACAAGAGAAAGAACACATTTAACATTTATTAAACAAGAAACTAGCTAAATTATAAATACCATAGTAAAATAAACAGAGAGAATAGAAGTAAGGAGCAGGAATTGTCCTGGATTAGACTAAAACTGTAAATAAGAGCCCAAATAAAATATTCCCTTCAATATATTTAAATGAAAGTCCATATTTGTTTAGGATTGAATATTTCAGGCCCTACTCCCCTGTTTAAAAGCAAACTAACTAATTCTACAATATATATAGTAACAAAAAGTCCTCATAACATAGATATATAGCTTATGGAAGTCAAAGAGTCCATTACAAAATTAGAGAATCATAAATTTACTGGTGTAGATTCATTTACAGCAGGACTAATTAAGTAATGGGCGAAACGCCAGTCACAGAAATTCATAAATTGTAAAGTTCCATATGGAGCCATGATGCAATATCACACAAATGAAAGGAAATTATAACAAAACATAATTTCTAAAAGGGACAGCAGATTGTAATAAATATAGAGGTATCTCACTACTACTACCAACATAACAAGTTTTACTTCATCAAATTTAAATGAGACTAATACCATATACGGAGGAATACTTTGAGGTTCATCAGTGTGTATTTTGATGGGAGAGATAAACGACGAATCAGATTTTTACAAATAGTAAAATATTAGAAATATTATGAAAATACAATCTGACGGTGGATCAATTATACATACATTCTAAAATGACTTGTTATTCAGTAGCCAAATACACCTTTCATATGAGATTTTATTTAAGTTTGGCGTATTCAAAAAACTTGTCAAGCTAATTGAGGTAGGTTTTACAAATAAACGGTACGGGTTGGATCTCATTTATCAGATAATTTCGATATACATTGTAGGTTGAAACAAGGAGATGCCCTCTCCTCGTTACTTTTCAACCTAACCTTAAATTATGATATTAGGGTAATGCAAGATCTTTAGAGAAGGGCTAACATTAAACGGTACGATGCAACTATCAAGATAGGCAGTTTTGTTGGTTAAGGGATATGTGTGAAAAATGCAGACTTTTTTTTTAATCTAGTAAGGAAGTGGGGTTATAAGTGAACGCTGACAAGAAGTATATGATCACACAGAGAACATAGATTGGAGCGATAATTTAGAGATTACTGCAAACAACGCATTATTTGACACGGTTAATAAGTTTAAACGTTTAAGAACAACCTTAGCTAATAAACAATATTATATTGTAATTTAGGAAAATAATACAATCGGGAAATGAATGCTATTATTCGGTCAGTAAGTTGTTGACATCTCGACTATTTTCAAGAAACGTAAAACCAAGCATATGTAAAACATCTTTTCCACCCGCTTCGTTGCCTGCATGATCTAGGGCGCTACTTTATTTTTAGACTAGACTGTCTAAGACGGGGAGATCGGGGTTGGATACCAGTCGGGTGTACTGAGGGTAATTTTTCCTAAATTGTCTTCCACTCTCTCTACAAGTTAGTGTAGGTGCATCTACCCTCAATTAAGCCTTGATAATCCCTAGCCTATTAGTGTTACTGATACATAGGCGTAAAGCCCCAATGGATAGTAAGACGCGGTGCTAAAACAAATTCCGGTTGCTCTATATGGGTGTCAAACATGGTCTCTTACCTCATATGAAGACTTCTGTGCTGGCGGCCGGGGTTCAATCCCTGGTCCCGGAACAGATTTATCTGATTACCAAACCCTTCCTTCACTTCTGACAAGATATCTTGTGAATGTGAGGAATGCCAGGTCTCCACCGTGGTTCGGATTCCACGTTAAACTGTAGGTCCTCCATCTCACAATCACCCTACCATTACACATTAGCCTAAGTGCGTATAACCCGAACGGGTAGTAAGACGCGGTGCTGATAATAATAATAATATTAATAATAGTTCCAGTTCTAGGAACTTAACCTATGTATCGTATAGCTAATTATGGAGTTAACTCATGCTAGCAAGTCCATTTAACTCAATAGTTATATCCAAATTAAATTGCCGTTGTATTCAGACAAACCAACCTTCATTTAAAAATGTGTGTTTGTTCTTTTTTTTTTAACGCGTTACACCTTTTCTAACTAAGACACAACCATACTTGTCTTGGCTGCAAGTCGAGTTAAGGTGCTTCACAACTAACGCTCCCGTTTGGGACAGCGGTCTTAGGTTACTCTAACAATTCCCAACAATAACCAATGAAATGTTTGTATATCTCTCTCGTATGTTTTATCTAACCTTTCCTTTGAGTATTATCATATATTTAACTTTATTACTCATCAAACATCCTTCTTTGTGTACCCCTGTCACTGTATTTGTCACTTCTTCTGTCTAATAGGAGAAGAGGTGATATGACGGATTGTTTCAGATCTCCTCACAACTGCCAGTGAAGTTGTTTGCTAGCCTCTGGCTGTAGAGCACATACGTCATCAAAGGCGCATGCGCACAAATTTGAGATAGTTGGTTCTGATATTTGATTGGTTCTCCTGTGCTGAATATCTCAGGCAGAGCAGACGAAGTAGAGCTCAGTTGAATCTCAGCAGAACAGATCGTGCCGAAGATGCGGAATTCTTTTGATAGGCTTAGAGCTCATCACGTGACCATGTTTCTGTTCTGCGCTCGTTTTAAGGTGGACGCGTAACCCGCATTGCACATCTGTATGAAATGTATTACTAAAGCCATTTTGTGATGTTAATATGTCTTCACTATTTCTGTTTTTAATTAATTTAAAAGATCAAATACAAATTTCCAAATGTCTACTTTGACTTGTAATGTACATGTTCGTGACGAGGGGTGATAATTTTTAAATTTCAACCCCTGCGTGCTGCAGATTTTGTGAAATGCAGTTGATATCGTGAAACTACAGTGGCAGATAAACTCTTAATTGTATCATTGTAGAACGATGGAAGAAGGAAACAATTTGAAAAAGTGAATGTTTTTATATAGAAATGTTTTAAATTTCCTTAAATCTACTGACAATTAACTAATACAGTTACATTTGTAGGACATAGAGATATACTAGTAGTAGCTGATGTACCCGTTCTTCGCACCAGAATGTATATATTAACTTTGTTATTTTAGTATATACAATTAACCACAGGTGATGGTAGAAAATATTAAATTTTGTTTAAATATTAGTAACTTGGATTGTGATATAAAATACAAAATCAGGATGAGAAATACACAATGTCAAGCTAGAGATATATTCTGAATATGTTTTAAAAGCTGACATTTATTTTGTATATAAGGTTATAACTTCTCTATACACAATACTTTAAACTCTTGTCTGTTGGTGCAATTAAAATTGAAAGTAGATTGGCACAGAATAGATAATCAGTGTTTATAGGGTTGTAATAAAATTAAATTCAAATTATGCCAGGCCTCCACCGTGGTTCGGATTCCACGTTAAACTGTAGGTCCTTCATTTCATCTCACAATCACCCCACCATTACACATTAACGTAAGTGCATATAACCCGAACGGGTATTAAGACGCGGTGCTATAATAATAATAATAATAATAATAATAACAAAAATCATGCTTCGACAAACTATTCTGCAAGTATGGTGGAAGCAATTACGGGGCAGTTTTAACAGACGTCTGAACCCTTGAACACTCGATGTTAAAGAAGGACCTGCGGACTGTCGTTGGTTCAATGCCTTAATCTATGAGCTCTGCTGCCCTAACGGACTTCCTGGGCAACTCTTTCTCCACCTTTCCCACCTCTTCCCCCCCCTTCCTTCCTTTTCCCTCATTATATGCCCATATTTGGTCCTGTTTAGAGTCAGAAAAAAAGTATATAACGGGTGACCCTTAGGTTCATTCTACTGTAGTTCTTCATATTATATTATTGAAGGAGGTACCTCTACTCCTGCATATGAAGAATAAACTGGTGGTTTTGATGTTTGGGTCGTGGGTATCATTGCCTCAACGCCGAGGGAATCTCGTCTGATGATCCAAGTATTCAACAAATATTCAAGTCCTTCAGAATTGTTGCAGTAGTCAAGGAGATTAATTTTGTTTCTGTCAGTCGAAGCGGCTATAATGTTTTCCAAGTCCTTCAGACTTGCTGTTTTAGTCAGAGTGACTAAATTTTGTATTGTGTCAATCTGACTTAATTCCTTTAGTCAGATAGTCTGACTATATAGTTTCCCTATGTTCATATAATATAGCCTAAATACAGAGGTTTTGAGCTATATACGTAATAAGGACCTTTGTTTAAGGTTCCTCTTTCTATAAGTTCATTATTCCGTTTTAAGTCCTTATGACTTCACAATATCCCATGACGCCGTGGACGTCATGCTCACTTGTTAGAATTTTTGTATGACTACAATCAGGTTGTCTAATGCCTTTACTTGAGGACGTAGTTAGGTCAGTATCTCACAGCATTCTTGTTGGCACCCCTTTTTCTGTGTTACTATTTTGGGTGCGCAAAGTGCGGAAAACGGCTAGTTTTGTGTGGTGGCCCGCACAGATAGTATTTTCATTTGCCCCTTGTTGGCACCTCATTGGTCCAAATATAAAGTTAGTGTGTACTAGAATTGATGTATACCCCAGGGAGTGGGTAGTGGTATAAATGTACTATTGAGTGCTCAGGCAGTACCCACTGGGAAAGGACCGGCTATAGTACAATTCTGTTTGTAGTCTGGTGCTAGCCCGGCTGTTTTGGAATCCAATACTCTCTATCAACTTAACTTCCTTTTGACTGTTACCGCGTCGTCTTGGACACGTATTCTACCGTGCAAAGGGAAGCTCTTATATTTTTGAAGGTGTTAGATCCTATCATATTTTTCAGTCTAAAACTTAATGTTTTACTTTATATTTCTAAGAGTTACATGATTTCTCTAACGAATTTAACGGACATTTAATACTGTTTATTATCCTTAGGTTCTGCAATCAATTGTAAACTTATGTCATCATTTTTATATATAATAAATATATTATTGTTACCGTACCTATTTATTTCTCTTCTCTTATGAAATATTTCCCATTCTCTACGTTTTTATACATATTTTACTTTGTAATAGCTATCGTTACCTCATCTACATGTTAGAGTGAATGGGAAGAAACGACACATAAATTTACCCAATTATCCTTTTTAATAGTTTTTTTTAACACACTACCCTTTTTAACCTCTTATCCTTTTTAATATTTTAATACATTTTATTCTGCTTACCCATTTCATTTTAACCCTTTTTAACATCTTTTTGTGACTATCCTCTCACTTTTTAATTTTAAATTTTTTTTTAACCTTCTTAACCTTTAAATAGTTTTTTATTTAACTTAATTTTCAAATTGTAACCATTATTACCAACTTGGTTTAACTGTGCCCTTTTTGCCCCATTTTAAGGTTTGGTATTTTTGCAATTTTTGTGCTTTTGATCCTAATATCATTTGTTGTTAGACGTACATTTACCCTTTTAAGCATTTTTTTCTTTTTTTGCATTTCTTTCTTACATCTTTTAAGATTAGTTATCTGGCTTAGACCTGGAGATATCCTTTAGGGTAAAAAACGTAATAATGTGCAAAAGAGGCAAAAGGGTATAAAGGATATTCTGAGAAAATAGTGTAACTCTAATATTAGTTAAATAAAGTGTGAAATAAGCCAGTAAAATGTTTACAAATTATAATATAGATTAGAAGATTAAAAATGGTAAAAAATATAATATAAATTGTAAAATTCCTGTTTTGAGGTCCACATGTTCATTCCTAGAATCACTAATTTTTAAATTTCAGACCCCTGGCTGATGTAGATACCACGAAAAGTCTATGGAAAACCTAAAAACTCTTCATTTTAATAATCTATATAGAATAATATCCCCCCTTCCCATTTTTCCGAAATCCCATTTTAAAATGTAAAATTATCATACTTTTGTTTATTTGGGTTGAATTTAAATACCATGCTTTTAAGTTATCAATATCAGTTGAGATGAGGTATCGGAATAGTTGTATTAAAATTTAGAATTGGTAAAAGGGGACTATGCTCATTTTTGGAAAATGTCGGTGTATTTTCTTGAATAATAATTATACTTCTTTTCCATAAGACGTATTAAACCGTATAGTGCTTGGATATCGTCTCTTTGATGATAGCAGTCTAATGGAAGAGGACCATACAAGAAAATTGATAGTTTTCATTTTAAACGTAATATTATGACACACGTCTACATTCATACCTTGTGTATTTATAGAACTACAAACTATAACTGAAACTGTTAAAATAATATCCCTCCTTCAGTAGTTTATTAATCTTTTCAGCCTGCCATATAAGCCTTTAGTACACTCACCGTTTCAGTCTTTAGTCCATTTGAACAAGATTTTGCATTATTGTAAGAGACATTATGTAAAAGGTGGCCAGTAAATTATCAAATATTATTATATGGAGATTCATTTAATTAAATATAACTGTCTAGAACAAACAATATTTCCAATTTTAATATTGACATATACATCATAACTGTTTACTTAGATTTATTGTAAAACCTATTAGAGCAGTTATCACACGATTATTATTATTAGAGGAAATGACTTGGTTTACCAACATATTATAAATTAATAGATCTTGATATACTTTATTACATCTATAGCCTAATTTATGTTGTTTGTCACACTTTTAAAAACATTATTATTAAAATTAATCTTCATCCTGGCTCTATTTTATTACTGTCTTAAAGAAAATGTGTGTGATGTAGGACGTTAAAATATTATATAATATATATTAGGCTACCAACTACAGCTGAATTCATCCTTAGCGGCCGGTCAATAGACGTGATTAAATTACGTCAAACATTACAATTTTAATTATCAAGGCTGGCTTGTTAAATTACCATTATTAATTTAACGGATGCTATAAACTCATTTTAATTGAAAGTTTGAATGAAAATCACCCTTGAAACTAAACTCGAAAACATTGTTGACATAGCTGAGTGTATACTCTTGAGAATGTAGCTATCCCACCAATCGGTTCAATCGACACAATCTACGTTCTCACAATAAATAAATATATTTTGAAACTAGGGCCTACATTTATTATTGCCTTCACCATTTTTAACCAAAATAACCAAAGAGCAATCATTTAGGTCCGAGGAAGGTAATTTATAGTATGGTTGCAGCCCCACTAACAAATTTGTGTTGAATCTATAAATGTCCACAGGGTAGGCGTATTTCACTAGACGTCCGGTGTTCGGATCCTGGCCGGCTCAATATACGGTTTGATCGCTCTCGGTACGTGTGCTAGTACTTTCCCTTCAATGTTTGGGATAAGGTTATTATTGCATATCACTTAATGTATTTTATTATTATTACTACGTTTATTAATATATATCTAGTTTAATTGAAATACGTGACTGAGATAAACATATTTATTACAAACTTGTGTGCTTACCTGGAGTAATGTGACAATTGCTTTTTAAAACAACTTTATATTAATTTCTGTTTTAATTCCCAGGTGTTTGATATTTGATTGTCTTCTTAGAACAATATTGACTTGCAACTTTATTAAAATGCAATGATGTCTATAATCAAATTGTTTTTATTCGTAATCAACGTTTCCTTTAAAACCCATCTCCAAATTCTAAATTAGATTTCTGTGAAGAGTGAGATAGAAAGGAAGAAGTTGTGGGAACTATAGAAAGAGATAAATAAGAAAGCAAAGAAAGTAGTAAAGGAGAATAAAGAGAAAAAGAGATTAAAATAAGGAAAAAGAATGAAAAATGATTTTGAATGAAACGAGGTGCTTAGAAAGTGGGTGAGGAGAACGAAAAAAGGAGTGCAAGGAAATATATATGGCATTCAGAATGAACGTGGTGAGAATATCTGGTATGAAAACAGTGTAAGAGAGTGATGGAGGGAGTATTTTGAGCCATTTTATGACGAATAAATAGATAAAGTAGCAGAAAATATGTAAAATGTTATGATGACTGAAAGAATTAACGAGGTTCAGTTATTAAAAACTATGTAAGTGTTAAAGAATGAAAGATGTGTGAGTATGTGGAGGATAGATGGAGTAAATAAGTGTGAGGGCCCGGTACGACTCGCCAGATTGTGTGAGTGGGTCAATGTGTGTGGTTCCTAATTACTGGAAGAATGTAGTAGTCATTGTTACGTTGTACAAAGCGATGGTAGTAGGTGTAAATATAAGAATTATAGGGCAACTAGCCCGTTGAGTATTCCTGGAAAAGTTTTTGGGAGAGTTCTGATTGAGAGGATACACGTCAGAACTGCAGGCAAGATTTGGGATGCCCACTGTGGTTCATGCCAGGTGGAGGGTACATGGACCAGATATATGTATTGCAACCAGTGATTGAGAGATATGTGTTGGCAAGGAAGAACTTGCGTTGTGCATTTGTTATATTGCTTCCCATGATAACATTTTAACACAAATGCGTCCCTATTTAAAAAGAATGTAACACTAAATGCGTCAGCGTTTATAAAGGGTACTACCCAAATTTCGTTCTTGCTTGATTTATGTTAGCTTTATGGTATAATTCAATAATAGCTTATCGTACCTTTTCTTGATTACCTTATTTTATATAAGTATTATGACCAACAATATTAAACGAGATATTGTGTTTTTTAAACTATATAAAAACGAGAACATCATGTAACAATCCTGGTAAAAATAATTGAAAATTTTATGTTGTTGTAGATTTGTATCTAACACTAATTGTCTACTTTGTGTTCAGTGGTAAATGTTTGTAACACAAACTTTTTATAAATACAAATCAAAATATCTGATTAGTTTCAGACTTCATAATTTGTTCCCCCATGAAGACTTCTCTGTGTACTGAAACTGAAAGATGTTTGAGTGTGGGTATTTTGGAATGAAAATACTCACAGCAATTTGTAGTGCGATGTGCAGAAAGAGATTTATCTTCTCAGACGTGGGGTGGAAATTTTGCAATCACTGTTACGTACGTTTCTGATATGTATTCAATAAAATTTCTTACTATTTTCATCGTCGGATGGATCATCAATGAGGTAATCAGTAAAGCTGTCATTCACGTCGCCAGAATTGTATTTTAAAAATAGTCTAATTCCAGAACCCGTAGCCTTATATTCTCGAGTAAGGTTTGATTGTCGGGTTTTCCTCCTCGAACCTTAGCTCAAATAAACCAACAGCTTTTGATGGACCTGTTCAGAATCAAGGAGAGCTGTAGATGGAGCAGAGTCAAAACCAGACTCACGGTATTTTAAAAACAAGTGTTGCAGATCTGCAGTGTGAGTGTTTGCGGTTTTGTTTGGAAGCAAAAAGAAGACCAAAGGCGTGGACACGTCATATTTACTCCCAACAATGGTAAATAATTACATAAATAGCTTTGGAGAGACATGGAATGCTCGTCCATCTAAATGATGCTAAGCTGTGACCAAATTTTCAATTTTATTATCGTAAAGAAAAGAAAATTGTTTTCTGGACATTATTCACTAATAAAAAAGGTTCTTCGTTACTGGTCTTAATAGCAAATTTTTCTAAAGAAGAAAGCAGTTTTTTCAGGGTTTTTGGCACTGAAGATCGAGCTTGGTGGATGTTGTTACGAGTCCGGTTTAAATCATGGGAAGTTATACATTCAATATCATCTTTCCGTAATTTTTGATGAATCAGTTTTCTTCGTTGGTCACATATAATACCTTCCCCTGCCTTTTGTTGTATACTGTTACTATCTTTCTGGCGGTTAAGTACATAATCGATATTATTCTCATGGCTATGTTGTCGTGAACTATTAAAAATGTCGCTACTAGAAGACAGATTATTAGAACAGAGCCCCCTCTGAGTGTTATTCTTCAAAATTGTATGGAACCTGAACGTATACTTATCAACAACGTACATTTGCTTTGCACTTTCTCCAACCACGAGACAGGAGAAAAACTATCATCCATCTTTTCACCGCGCAACTATCTTGCTTAAGAGAAAATATTAAACCTATTTGAACAAGACTTGAAGGTTTAACAAATCCAACCATTGGGACGCAATTCGTTTTTATACTATAAAATGTGCAAATAAGTTAATTTGTTTACTTAGAATTATCGGGACGCGGTTCGTATATTTCTTATCAGAGTATTCAAATTGGTGACACAATCCAATGTTGCTAAGAGTAGTTGTAGATTAACAAATTCTGGAACCTATAACCAAAGTATGGTAGCTATTTTCAAATGTACAATTTGTTTGCCCCAAATGGTAGTAGTTTTTCCTTAGAAGACCAAACTATGGCCCTCTATTATAAGATACACGGCTGTGGAACCCTGCAAGGTAAGTTTGTCTGATGGAAGAGGCACAAGAAATATCCGTGCCTTTTGAAGTTTCATAGAAAACAATACTTTTATACAAAATAAATAAAATATTGCTCCAATAGAAACATAGAGTGTAACTTTCCAACATTATAGTCTCAAAATATTTTGAATATTTGTAATAGCATATTACTAATTGATGAGTTACATTTTATATAAAGAGATACATATCTCAAGAAATTCTAGGACACTCTTGACAGATATTCGAGAACTTTTGAGATGAGCATATTAATAAAATTAAGTTTCTACTGAAGAAATATTTTATTTATTTTAACGAAAGATTTTACTAGCAGTAAAAACTTCAAAAAATACAGCCCTTATCTCGTTATACTATCATCTCACCTTAAGCAGAAACGAAGGCAAAGTTTTATTTTAATTAATTAGTTAACAATAATTAGGCTATAAGCTAAACTTTCAGTATTACATTACAAATTTAATGTTAATGTCTTCAAATATTATCAAATGGGTATTTATATATACTATCAAACCCAAGAAAAAGTGGCACAATACTTTGGTAGAAATTAAAAAACATATAATTTTATTTAATAAGGAGTTTGTCTTGAGTCATTTTTTTTCTCAAATGAATAATACACAAAGAGACGGTTCTAGAATGGCGCCCAAATGTGGGCACCATAGTACTAGCAGTTCCGGACATACGTTCGGGGGAGGGAGGGGTATGGGGAGGGGGTGGTATGATCGACTTTTTTTACTTTTGGTAAAAATGGTTGTAGTTTTATTTATGGTTACATATCTTCAGTTCCCCACATTTATATTAAAGTCCTCTTTTGTTAAATTTAGATCCATAAAATAGGTCGATCAATTTGATAAATCTGACAAGAGAGTCTTAAAGAATTATATTTGATTTAAATATTATTTATTTTCATTGATAAAGACAAATTAGAGTTTTGAAAGATATTTAAATTACCAACTATCATACTATTTGAACAAGCAACAAAGTATTAGTTTTCTTGAGCAAAGCTCTAATATTCATTTTGAAGGCTTACTAGGTCGTTTAAATTTGTAAAGCCACAGAATAAAATTAATATATCTACAATTTTATTGAGCTTGTCTACATAGTTGATGCAATTTCACTCTTACACGAGCACTGCTCCTCATCATACTTTCAAAATATTTGTTAATTCTTTTAAAATATACTATTTCTGAGTTTATGTTATTCTCTTTATACTGTTTTTATGGGCCATAGTAAATAAATAATAATAATATATAGCACCGCGTCTTACTACCCATTTGGGTTATACGCTTTAAGTACTAATTACTCTAATGGATTAGGAATGGGGCAGGTTGAAATAGATGAAGTGAACCCGCATTTGCGTGGAGGGAGAGTGGAAAACCATTTAGGTAAAACCACCCCCAGTTCACCCGACCGAGATTCGAACCTCGATCTCCCAGTCCTCAGCAGTAGAGCTCGACACGACAAGCGCGTTAGCCAACTACGCCACCGAGGCGGGTCATAGTAAATAAAGAATTGAATAGTATACGAATTATATTTATTTCCTATTTGCAGATACTCCTATATTTTCTAGTATAAGTAAGAGAACTATATTTAGAAAAATAAATTTTAACTCAATTTAATACAAAACATTTGATAAAATCGGTGAATCTTTAATCGCTTATGGTATACTAACTTTAGCGAGATATAATTTTAATTCAGTTCAAATTATAATTTTACTCACTCAATATTTTGTATTATTTATAGTTATTTTTGCAGTAATTCAAATTCTTTTATAAAGTTATTCCTAGATAAAAATGTTATCTTTCTTTAGCTATACACTGTTTATGATTTCTTATAGTTGTTTATGTAGCATTTCTCTATTATATTTTACAACGCCAAACCTTTAAGACAGAGAGCACGTTTATGTTTAGTAAATAAAATCCATCGTGACCAAATAAACAACAATGTATTGTGATGTTCTGAGTGTACCATATTTAATTAAACTGACTGTCCTTGTTTCACCAAATGCATCTATATATAATCTCGTCATTAATTCTCTCACATCCCACGAAACTAGAGGGCTGAAATTTGGCACAGGTAGGTGTTCATTATAAGCTATTGGGAAAAGTAAAGATGTTTCATTCTGATGTTTTGTGATTAAGGGGGTGAAATCGGAGTGGATAACCAAATCAACAATATTGCTTTATAAACTCTTTTTAAGTGTTTAGAGGGTAATAATACGATTAGTTTTTTCTAATAATGCCTTCGAAAAAATACAGCAATTATTTTAACCCCGTAGAGGCTTCTAAGGGCTGTAATAAATGAATACAGACAATAAATTAAAATTTATAATTACGTTTGAATATACAACTCTGTATGTTGTTTGTAGTGTGTGTGTGTGTGTGTGTGTGTGTGTGGATGAGAGGGCCCGGACCAGGGTGGTGTGTGATGGTGGGGAATGGCGGGAGGGGAAAGGGGAACCTGTCCATCCAAGCTCAGTCTATAATGCCCCAGGAAGTAGGCCAGGGGGCCTGCCGAAAATAGAACTCCCCATGAGAAACGATACGTGGTCACCTCCTGGCGGTGTTTCTCGGCCAGCGCTAAGAACCATTCCATCAAGCTTCAAACAAACATCTCTTATTTTCATATAACACAACACACCGTGTAAAGAACGGGCATTCAGCTAGTTTCAAATAAATATATCCAGATAGGGCCTTTTAGTTCGTGCATTCTAGCTGCTTTTTAACGAATTTCTCCATTCATATAATTTCAAGACAATCTTTATCTAATAAAGTGTCAAATATGATTAAATGTTTAGACTTGTGGACTTAGTTAACATCGATAATATTGACAATAGAAACATAAGGGCATTTTATTATTATAAGATTTATTTAATAACATGTTATTTTATTTTACCTCTGATGGAAGCTTGCGTATTCTAGACGAAGAGTGTTTTGTAGCTATTATAATAATGTCCTGTACCTGTCCATAGAGTCGCTAGTGCTAGGTGAGATGGCTGCTGGCCTTACATCCCTGCTGACACGCACGTTACTGGCGGACGGATATTGACCAGTAGCTTACAATACAATATGTTTACATATCCAACAATCCATTACCTTTTTTTTTTTATCAACTTATGAAGGTTTATTAGTTGTACGGCGCATACTTTCTGCGCATTGACGTTTCCAATAAAGTGCGTCACAGGTTTTATATGAGATCTAATCGACCCCAAGCGTGACTTGCGACTTGTGTTGGAACTAGACCTTCCAAGTGGCTGTCAGGGGATGTTATTAGTGGCTTTCCTAGTTCTCTTTCGCTATCTACCTTAGATCCATCGCCTCTGATAGCAACAGCTCATAAGAACTCATGCACGTTATTAATTACCTCTCTAGGTGACCTGGCGGTCTAGGGGTAAGGTGTCAGACTTCTATGCTGGCGGCCGGGGTTCAATCCCCGGTACCGACACAGATTTATCTGATTACCAAACTCTTCCTTCACCTCTGACAAGACATCTTGTGAATGTGGGGAATGCCAGGCCTCCACCGTGGTTCGGATTCCACGTTAAACTGTAGGTCCTTCATTTCATCTCACAATCACACTACCATTACACATTAGCGTAAGTGTGTATAACCCGAAAGGCTAGTAAGACGTGGTGCTAGTAATAATAATAATAATAATAATAATAATAACCTCTCTAAATGTTAAATACGAGGGTTAATATGTATATCATATTAGGAATATTAAAAATAAGTTTGACAAATGTAGACATTTTGTTTGAAGAACCAATATCCAAAAAAATTATAAGAACGTTTTTGAGAGGTTTTATAATAATGTCTCAAAACGCGGATATAAAAACAGTGATGCCTATTACCACATTCACACTCTATCAAGATTAGATCCAAATACTGCTGAGTCATATTCAAACATTTTATTATAGTGTGTTGTATTGTAATGTTAAATTTAATGGTACAGTGCACTGCATAGATTTTATCTCCCCTTAATCTTAATATAGAGATATTTACTAAAAACTCATAAAATTGGTGAAAGAAAATAATGGACAGGATCAATCCACTAAGAGCATATAGTTAAGATTATATAATGTTATTATTATTATTATTATTATTATTAGCACCGCGTCTTACTACCCGTTCGGGTTATACACACTTACGCTAATGTGTAATGGTACCACATTCACAAGATGTCTTGTCAGAGGTGAAGGAAGGGCTTGGTAATCAGATAAATCTGTGCCGGGACCGGGGATTGAACCCCGGCCGCCAGCATAGAAGTTTGACAACTTACCCCCCTAGACCACCAGGTCACCGACTATATAATGTTATAGAAACAGTGAAATAAGAAAAACATGTCTGTCTACCAAAGAACATTGCAATCAATTTCACGTTTCTAACTATTGGTTTTATAAAAATTCATCCCAATTTCAAATTCAAATAATTTTTATAAATGGCACAACTTTACAATTATAGATTATTTTGTTCCTCAAAAGTTTCTGATATAATATGTTCAATTCATGAGTAAAAATGATTTAATATTTAAAACACTCCCCAGATATACATTTCAAGGAAAATTGTTAAAGCCATTTTCAAAATAATTTGAGTGATCAAAAATAACTCCTAAATAAAAGAAACCCTTTATCGAATTTTTACCCGAAACAAAAAGTAAGCAGTGTTGTTGGTCTCACATATTATTGAAGCCTACTGTTGCGCAAAGATAATATTGACCACCCAATAAACAGATAGGTAATCGGTTTGATCCAAGATCAAGCAAGGTTTGGGTTGTAATAAAGTTAATTAAGGATCACAATATATTATCACCTGACCATATATTTGAAAAATTTGATTGTTAAATTACCAAAATTGATACATAAGTTTGGCTATGATGTATAAACTTGATGTAGCCTATATAGTAGTTTAAGTGCTTGATATATATACTTCAATTAAATAACATTTTGGGTACCTTCATTAAGAATAATATTTTAAGAAATATTTAAGTGAGATTAATAAAAATATAGATTAAAATGTAATCAGTCTAAATACCTTCATCAAGCTTGTCCATTTATTAGCTCAAAAAATAGAAAAAGATGAGTTAATAACAAGTTTTAAGATACAATGATACATCTTCGGTATTTTTAAATAATAATGTATGATAGGTAATTACTCAGAGTTGGCTTTTAGATCTGAATACTTCGTGGTAGCCAACCTACACACACAAATTGTTTCAAACTGGCAAACAAAACATTCTTAGTTATAGAGATGACTCACCATAGAGTTAGGAATAAAATGATTTATTAACTAACATGACAAATAAATTACGAAACACATGAGTATTGTTTGAATATGAGTATAGCCAGTGGCCCCAAATAGTACGGCAGCCTTAAATGTGTACCTGAAAGCACGATGAAAGCATAACCAAGCCATAAAAAAACACGTGTCTCTGTGAAAGATTACATATAGAGCCAGACTTTTGTACTTTTTAAAAGATAACATGGAACGACGGCTTTAAAGGCCCACAAATCCTGGTTTATTATTTTACATACAGTGAACGAACTTGGGATCTTTGTGTGGTCACTTCCTTCTGTTTATAATATCGATCGTAGCATGACTTGAGAAGTCACAGTAAGCATTATAGGGCACTATACACCACCATAAACAAGAGAAAATACCCCAAACTCTATTGAGGAATCCGCGAGTCCTACGTATCAACAGGCGAGGCACTATTTAGGACTCCGCGAGTCCTACGTATCAACAGGTGAGGCACTATAGAGAACTCCGCGAGACCTACGTATCAACAAGTAAGGCACTATAGAGGACTCCGCGAGTCCTACGTATCAACAGACGAGGCACTATTGAGGACTCCGCGAGTCCTATGTATCAACAGGTGAGGCACTATTGACGACTCCATGAGTCCTACGAATCAACAGGCGAGGCACTACTGAGGACTCCACCAGTCCTACGTATCAACAGGCGAGGCACTATAAAGGACTCCACGAGTCCTACGTATCAACAGGCGAGGCACTATTGAGGATTCCGCGAGTCCTACGTATCAACAGACGAGGCACTATTGAGGACTCCACGAGTCCTACGTATCAACAGGCGAGGCACTATTGAGGATTCCACGAGTCCTACGTATCAACAGGCGAGGCACTATCGATGACTCCGCGAGTCATACGTATGAAAAGGCGAGGCACAATTGAGGACTCCGCGAGTCCTACGTATCAACAGGTGAGGCACTATAGAGGCCTCCGCGAGTCCTACGTATCAACAGGCGAGGCACTATTGAATACTCCGCAAGTCCTACGTATCAACAGGCTTGGCACTATTGAGGACTCCGCGAGTCCTACGTATCAACAGGCGAGGCACTATAAAGGACTCCGTGAGTCCTACGTATCAACAGGCGAGGCACTATTGAGGACTCCGCAAGTCCTATGTATCAACAGGTGAGGCACTATTGACGACTCCACGAGTCCTACGTATCAACAGGCGAGGCACTACTGAGGACTCAACGAGTCCTCCGTATCAACAGGCGAGGCACTATAAAGGACTCCACAAGTCCTACGTATCAACAACCGAGGCACTATTGAGGATTCCGCGAGTCCTACGTATCAACAGACGAGGCACTATTGAGGACTCCGCAAGTCCTACGTATCAACAGGCGAGGCACTATCGATCACTCCGCAAGTCCTACGTATCAACAGGTGAGGCACTATTGAGGACTCCACGAGTCCTATTTATCAACAGGCGAGGCACTATTGAGGACTCCACGAGTCCTACGTATCAACAGGCGAGCTACTACAGAGGACTCCGAGAGTCATACGTATCAACAGGTGAGGCACTATAGAGGACTCCACGAGTCCTACGTATCAACAGGCGAGGCACTATTGAGGACTCCGCGAGTCCTACGTATTAGCAGGTGAGGCACTATAGAGGACTCCACGTGTCCTACGTATCAACAGGCGAGGCACTTTTGAGGACTCCGCGAGTCCTACGTACCAACAGGCGAGGCACTATTGAGGACTCCACGAGTCCTACGTATCAACAGGCGAGGCACTACAGAAGACTCCACGGGTCCTACGTATCAACAGGCGAGGCACTATAGAGGACTCCGCGAGTCCTACTTATCAACAGGCTAGACACTATTGAGGACTCTGCGAGTCCTACGTATCAACAGGCGAGGCACTTTTGAGGACTCCGCGAGTCCTACGTATCAACAGGCGAGGCACTATTGAGGACTCCACGAGTCCTACGTATCAACAGGCGAGGCACTACAGAGGACTCCGCGAGTCTTACGTATCAACAGGCGAGGCACTATTGAGGACTCCGCGAGTCCTACGTATCAACAGGCGAGGTACTATTGAGGACTCCGCGAGTCCTACGTATCAACAGGTGAGGCACTATAGAGGACTCCGCGTGTCCTACGTAACAACAGGCAAGGCACTTTTGAGGACTCCGCGAGTCCTACGTACCAACAGGCGAGGCACTATTTAGGACTCCACGAGTCCTACGTACCAACAGGCGAGGCACTATTGAGGACTCCACGAGTCCTACGTATCAACAGGTGAGGCACTATTGATGACTCCGCGAGTCCTACGTATCTACAGGAAAGGTACTATTGAGGACTCCGCGAGTCCTACGTATCAACAGGTGAGTCACTATAGAGGACTCCGCGTGTCCTACGTAACAACAGGCAAGGCACTTTTGAGGACTCCGCGAGTCCTACGTACCAACAGGCGAGGCACTATTGAGGACTCCACGAGTCCTACGTATCAACAGGCGAGGCACTATTGAGGACTCCACGAGTCCTACGTATCAACAGGCGAGGCACTATTGAGGACTCCGCGAGTCCTACGTATCAACAGGCGAGGCACTATTGAGGACTCCGCGAGTCCTACGTATCAACAGGCGAGGCACTATTGAGGACTCCGCGAGTCCTACGTATCAACAGGCGAGGCACTATTGAGGACTCCGCGAGTCCTACGTATCAACAGGCGAGGCACTATTGAGGACTCCACGAGTCCTACGTATCAACAGGCGAGGCACTACAGAGGACTCCGCGAGTCTTACGTATCAACAGGCGAGGCACTATTGAGGACTCCGCGAGTCCTACGTATCAACAGGCGAGGTACTATTGAGGACTCCGCGAGTCCTACGTATCAACAGGTGAGGCACTATAGAGGACTCCGCGTGTCCTACGTAACAACAGGCAAGGCACTTTTGAGGACTCCGCGAGTCCTACGTACCAACAGGCGAGGCACTATTTAGGACTCCACGAGTCCTACGTACCAACAGGCGAGGCACTATTGAGGACTCCACGAGTCCTACGTATCAACAGGTGAGGCACTATTGATGACTCCGCGAGTCCTACGTATCTACAGGAAAGGTACTATTGAGGACTCCGCGAGTCCTACGTATCAACAGGTGAGTCACTATAGAGGACTCCGCGTGTCCTACGTAACAACAGGCAAGGCACTTTTGAGGACTCCGCGAGTCCTACGTACCAACAGGCGAGGCACTATTGAGGACTCCACGAGTCCTACGTATCAACAGGCGAGGCACTATTGAGGACTCCACGAGTCCTACGTATCAACAGGCGAGGCACTATTGAGGACTCCGCGAGTCCTACGTATCAACAGGCGAGGCACTATAGAGGACTCCGCGAGTCTTACGTATCAACAGGCGAGGCACTATTGAGGACTCCGCGAGTCCTACGTATCAACAGGCGAGGCACTATTGAGGACTCCGCGAGTCCTACGTATCAACAGGTGAGGCACTATAGAGGACTCCGCGTGTCCTACGTAACAACAGGCAAGGCACTTTTGAGGACTCCGCGAGTCCTACGTACCAACAGGCGAGGCACTATTTAGGACTCCACGAGTCCTACGTACCAACAGGCGAGGCACTATTGAGGACTCCACGAGTCCTACGTATCAACAGGTGAGGCACTATTGATGACTCCGCGAGTCCTACGTATCTACAGGAAAGGTACTATTGAGGACTCCGCGAGTCCTACGTATCAACAGGTGAGTCACTATAGAGGACTCCGCGTGTCCTACGTAACAACAGGCAAGGCACTTTTGAGGACTCCGCGAGTCCTACGTACCAACAGGCGAGGCACTATTGAGGACTCCACGAGTCCTACGTATCATCAGGCGAGGCACTAAAGAGGATCGTTTTATGTCAATAAACCCTATTTGCTTGAAGGAGAGGCAAATAAGAGTTCGTTTTATGTCAATAAACTCTATTTGCTTGAAGGATAAGCAAAGAAGAGTTTATTTTATGTCAATCAGCTCTATTTGCTTGAAGGAGAGGAAAAGAAGAGTTCGTTTTATGTCAATCAACTCTATTTGCTTGAAGGAGAGGCAAAGAAGAGTTTGTTTTATGTCAATCAACTCTATTTGCTTGAAGGAGAGGCAAAGAAGAGTTCGTTTCATGTCAATCAACTCTATTTGCTTGAAGGAGAGGCAAATAAGAGTTCGTTTTATGTCAATCAACTCTATTTGCTTGAAGGAGAGGTAAAGAGGATCGTTTTATGTCAATCAGCTTTATTTGCTTAAAGGAGAGGCAAAGAAGAGTTCGTTTCATGTAAATCAACTCTATTTGCTTGAAGGAAAGGCAAAGAAGAGTTAGATTTATGTCAATCAACTCTATTTGCTTGAAGGATAAGCAAAGAAGAGTTTATTTTATGTCAATCAGCTCTATTTGCTTGAAGGAGAGGAAAAGAAGAGTTCGTTTTATGTCAATCAGCTTTATTTGCTTAAAGGAGAGGCAAAGAAGAGTTCGTTTCATGTCAATCAACTCTATTTGCTTGAAGGAGAGGCAAAGAAGAGTTCGTTTTATGTCAATCAACTCTATTTGCTTGAAGGAGAGGTAAAGAGGAGTTAGTTTTATGTCAATCAACTCTATTTGCTTGAAGGAGAGGTAAAGAGGAGATAGTTTTATGTCAATCAACTCTATTTGCTTGAAGGAGAGGCAAAGAAGAGTTAGTTTCATGTCAATCAACTCTATTTGCTTGAAGGAGAGGCAAAGAAGAGTTCGTTTCATGTCAATCAACTCTATTTGCTTGAAAGAGAGGTAGAGAAGAGTTCGTTTCATGTCAATAAACTCTATTTGCTTGAAGGAGAGGCAAAGAAGGGTTCGTTTTATGACAATAAACTCTATTTTTTTTTGATACAAATGGAAAAATATATCAGTAAAATTTTGAATTATTTATAGGGAATGTAAAGTTAATGGCTCAGAAAATTCTGAAGGAGATACATGTAATACAAGACTAATGCTTATATTATCATTTATAATTGGTTGGACCCATATCATGGTACAAAAGTAAGAACAAAATTGAAATTTTTCATTGATAGTCTTACAAATTCGTATTCATATTTAAAATGTTTCATTAAAATCCATTATTTATGGTCATAGAAAATTCCTTCCTAGGGTGTAGGTGATTTATTTAGTATTATTGGACATATTTTTGTAGATAAAATGGAGCAGAGGGGCGGGAATATTATATTCATGGACATTTTGATAGTAATCACTATTCAAGCACCAAACCAGCCGACCTGATCAGTTGATCATATTATTACCGTTAATAATCAAAAACTACGCATCATGCGTTCGGTAGACAAGAAGAACTCAATTCTAGTACGCCTTTGTTGGATGTTAATGAGTTGAATAGTCACTTTATTTTCATTTTTCGATTATTTTATCCCAACAGAATTAAAATAGAATCGGTAACCAAATAATGAGCTAAACTTGAAATAAACATAGAGTCAGAATACAATAAGATTACGGTCTAATTTTCAATCTCCCCGCTCTAAAAATAGCAACGGCCTAATCTGAGCAACTATGATGTATGGAACTATTCCTTCATCTTATGACTATGGAATAATTAATAAAAGAACATTATAAAGTTTGTAATTAAATTAATAAAACACGTCTATTTGATCATTTGTACAGATGAGTAATCAACTTTATTTGACCAGAAGTATTTTTTAAACTGCGATGTGTTCAATTTATTTTTCATATTATTCCATTTTAGTTAAAATAATATATCTTGGATAGATAACAAACTATACTTTTTTTCAATAAAACATGTTACTCACAATAGCGTAGAGGAACTAAGTAAATATAGGAACATTATTTTGCGAATATACCTTTTTAGTGTTGTAGTGATTACGAAGAGTGATATCTTTAATGTTATATTCATATTAGAAATATGTTCCTAGCAAATATATCCCAATGTAGAAATATTAGAAAATATGTAACAAACTGAATCATTGCTGATTTTAATTTGATTAAGAGGGAGAATTATTCAATTAATGTGTGCGTAAGTAGACATGGTGAGATCCTACCTGCTGCTGAAGATCCGGTGAAGCAGGAACCCAAGTAGGCCCACCTGGGGTTGTGATGGGATGATTTTTGTGGATTCTGATCAGACGCACATTTACGCAAGTTAGGATGAGAATGGGGTTATTTAAATTAGCGAAAGATAGTGCAAGACACAAAGAGAAACAGAGAAGTTGAGCCGCGGTGGTGACGCACGTCCATTTTTGAGGAAAACAATTTGCGAATTAACAGGAAACGCGCGTAAAAATATGAAAGGGCAATTGTACCACCCTTACAAAACATAATTAATTAAAGAAAAGGCGGTAAACAAAAAAATGTGATAACTACATAAATTAATAATGAATTAATATAAGAAATATTTAATTAAGTAAACAATAATGAAATTGATACTAAAATAATAAAATATAAAGAAATAAATACTAAACAATTGCCATACTTTGAAGCATATCTAATCTAGAAGAAACTATACTCATTCCATCTTATACTTTGTAATTATCTAACTCGTATAACAGGAAATTATATAAAATTGATACAGTGTTTGTCGGTTTTATTCATTCATAATGTACGGCAAAATATTTCATACTTCTTAGACGTTGTAATTTGATATAGTGGTGCAATGAATTGTAAGGAAGTCAAGACATGTGATTGTTTCTTCTGACCATGAATATAGTAGGATGAAGGCCAAAATAGAGCAGAGGCATTCATTCTAATAACTGTTCATATACGACTAAGTTATATTGTTGTTGGATCTAGGCGGCTGGGTGTGGACCATCATCTAGTATTAAGTTCACGTTGACGCAATGAGTCCACCAGTGGTACCACGGCCCCAACTCATCACGAGCTATCAGGTAGATGGAGATCCAGAAGCCAAGGACAATGACTCCCATGAAGGAGACCACGACACTGTTCATCCAAACCTGCAGAACAAAAGTGAACGATTCCTTGGCGACACTTCTTTTGTATGTCTCAAAGCTTTCACTATAATGATATAGTCTCATTAGTAACACGTGGTGCATACGAGTACATCTGTATCAATAGTTACAGTCCTACCTAGTTAGTATCAATAGTTACAGTCCTACCTAGTTAGTATCAATAGTTACACTCTTACCTAGTTAAGTATCAATAGTTACAGTCCTACCTAGTTAGTATCAATAGTTACACTCCTACCTATTTAGTATCAATAGTTACACTCTTACCTAGTTAGTATCAATAGTTACACTCCTACCTAGTTAGTATCAATAGTTACACTCCTACCTAGTTAGTATCAATAGTTACACTCCTACCTAGTTAGTATCAATAGTTACAGTTCTACCTAGTTAGTATCAATAGTTACAGTCCTACCTAGTTAGTATCAATAGTTACACTCCTACCTAGTTAGTTTCAATAGTTTCACTCCTACCTAGTTAGTATCAATAGTTACAGTCCTACCTAGTTAGTATCAATAGTTACAGTCCTACCTAGTTAGTATCAATAGTTACACTCTTACCTAGTTAGTATCAATAGTTACAGTCCTACCTAGTTTGTATCAATAGTTACAGTCCTACCTAGCTAGTATCAATAGTTACACTCCTACCTAGTTAGTATCAATAGTTACACTCCTACCTAGTTAGTATCAATAGGTACAGTCCTACCTAGTTAGTATCAATAGTTACTGTCCTACCTAGTTAGTATCAATAGTTACAGTCCTACCTAGTTATTATCAATAGTTACAGTCCTACCTAGTTAGTATCAATAGTTACAGTCCTACCTAGTTAACACCTGGTTAAAATAGGACTTGAATGAGACAACAAAATGGCGCACGTTATGTGAATCAAGTAAACAACTGATCTATTAGTTCTATAGTAACTAATTTCACCAGTTGCTAAAGCAATTTGACGTTAAATTGTAGATTATTAAATTGTACTAGCATTTCCTATAGCTATTTAATACTAAGCTAAGTATTATATATTTGGTGAACGCTGAAATCTTGTTTTATTAGTTTTTAACTGAATTTTTTGCGTTATTTGAAGCTTACTCTAGCCTGGGGTATGCAAGGTTGAGCTCTAGGCTTAATGCACTAGAGATGATTATGCAATCCTCTCTTTGTGCAAATGTTGTCTCCAGTGGCGGCTCTAGCAGATGAGTGACTCCCCTCTCCCCAACAAAAATAGAGGATTAAATCCAAGTTTGTGAATAATAAATTAATTTGGTGTTTTAGGTAGATTAAATCAATATATTTCACTTTTTCACTGTCTACACAATATTATTAGCAAGTAATTTTCTTTATTTCAGACGGAGACAGTTATTTTTGCTCAGATGTGGGGTTCAGATCTCCTGCTGCTGAAGCGCAGTTTATTTGTGTTTTTCTGAGAACACACGAAATGTCAGAGGTCAGCGAGCAATAGCTATTATGGGCACAGTTAAATCTTCAACTATGTATTCCCAACGGCAATTCATATTCTCATAGATGGCAGTTGCATCGCTTGTTGCTTTCTACTAGGCGGATAAAGTGATGCCCAGCATGACACAGTCACGTGTCTATTGAATGTGTGCAGTACGATGTACTGTACATGTACAGTAAACAAACATTGTGTTATGTTTTTAAGTAATCTCACAATATGTTATAGAAGAATTAGTCAATTCCAAACACAGGAGAATGAACTTTTTATGTGTGTGAAAGAAGACATTTAGTTTTTGTTCAATATAAAATATTGCACTTCCTAGTACAGTTTTACTACTTATATTTACAATAACTACAATTATAACTTTTGATACTATAAATATTTTCCTTGCTAACCATCAAAGTCTCGTTTTGCTTCTTACAAATAATTCTGTAATATTATAGTTTTGTTAGAAAAATATGTAAGTCTAAAAGTGTTTCTTTGCTGACTTGACAAGTATTTCCTGTAAACCTGCAAGGTAATAGCAATGTGTGATTAGGTAATTATATATGTGTGTGTGTGATGTTTTTCAGGAAACAGCTTGACCCCAATGATTATAGTAATATTATGTAAGTGAAAAATGTACCTAATATTTGTACGTAATTAATTAACTTGGTTATCTTTGGCTATCTTTGTTCGCTTCCTTAGAAATATTTCTTGAACGCCACTGGTTGTTTCAACTCTTCTCATCCTCACCTATATAAGTATCTTAATATATTAATAAGTAGCACGTTATCGTATATGCAAACATTAACATCAAAATACTTTTTATAAATAACTATTTATCGGACTATGACGAAAGTAAAAATAATACAATATTTAAAATGTTAACTGCCTATGAATCAATAGGTAGGTGTAGTGACTTAAACTCTTAGCTTTATTTACCACGACATTTTGTTAATCTTTCAGGGGAAAGGAAATAATTCAAATTTACAATAATATACTGTATTTTTGACCATGCTGTGTTTAAAACCAAATACTCTATAGTAGTGAACAGACACTTTACCATCTCGATGAAGGTGTAATCCATCTTCATACTTATTCTGATTGCCTTTTAATTTACCTAGTCCTACATATCATCTCACGTTAAATAAGCTACTGTAAGAAACCGGTTGTTATAGACCTACAAACTAAATTATTGATATATAATGGTTATCATTAGGTCTGCTTTATTTAGATTATGTATTGTAAAGCTTTTTAGTGTATTATTGTTTGCTAGGCTCGAACCAACAAATATACTGATGTTTGCACTTAAATAGTTTTTTGTAGCATTAACAGAATAAAATAAATATACGGTAATTATTTTAATGTATTTATTTAATTTACGTATGGTATTGATTACGTTAGACTGTGAGAATCAACTGTATTTCCATAATTTGTTTTTAACCCTAAAATGATTAAAATACGTTATCATCTCCAAACCATACCAGTTGTATACACCAGAGGCACTTTTTCTCCTTCAGAAGAGTTAGACATACCACTCAATTGTCCTCTGAGTCCTTACCACTAGACACTGAATGTCACATTTATATAATAACTAGCAGCCCAACCCGGCTTCGCACGGGCATAGTAATATAATAAAAGAAAATACACAATGTTTTACAGTGAGTTTCTAAAAA
>CABEEJ010003232.1:6130-27919 GCA_901482245.1 Timema douglasi
GGGGGGGGGGATTTAACGGTTTCTTTCAATGTTCTTATGCGCAAACATGTCTCTGATGAATAAAAGTGTTATTGTTTGAAAATAGTGAAGTATTATACCACACTTGCCTGAAGAATAATTTACATTAAGGGATACACAATTCAGTTTTACAGGTAATACTGTACAAATACGAATACAATCTTTAATATATTCAAATATGTAGTAATCATTCATGTCGTTTACAGTTTGCCAAGACATTTATATTTAAAGTTGGCTATTAGCTTGTATATTGGTCTCAGAAACCATATTATATTGAAGGTTCGATAAATATCATGAAAAGGTATCTTAAAACTTGATTACGTTTGTTTGAATGACAAACTTTGTGTAGTTTCCATGCGTACAAACGATCACTTAGGTTATAGGCTTGTAGAAAGTATTATTCTATTTAAAAAAATTTAAGTTGGCTCATACCTTGTGCTTTCAGAAAGTTGAAAGTTTGATAACTATAATAAAATAAGTTAGCTAAACACTACATTTGTTTGAATGACATAATTTGTTTAAAAGTCTTACGTTCAGACGATAATTTAGATTATTGGCTTGTAGGAAGTAGGGTATCTACTAAACCCTGATTTTAGTAAGAATCCCAATCTGTAAGGCTTTATGTAGTGACAGAATACTATCATATATAAGTATTTTGGTAAGATAAACAGCCATTTATAATGGAAGTAGAAATTCCCTTCTGGATAGTATTTTATTCTACCTAAACACTACTATAGGGTATGATTCTGGTACGAGATAAAGCCTTCCAGACGAGTTTTCTTCAAAAATCATCGTATATATTAGCCTACATCAAATTATTCAAAGAAAAAACTCACCAGTTTCGTACTTTGTTATGCTCTTCAAGGCTTTTACCAACACATTTATTTCATTTAACTAATCACACATTGATGTATCTCATATATTCAATCAAATTAATTAGCGATGACAAAATGCCACTTTGCCTTGTATGGATGTAAGAGAGAGAAAGATGCCCGAAAGTTTTTTTCTCTCTTACTCAATGGTATGCAGACGACAGCTCAAATATGTCAGCCTCAGGTGTACATCCAGTTGTATTATAGAGATCAATAATTTTCTCATATCTTCACACCCATTTTGTGACACATCCTTAAGTCTTAGAGAAATATCATAGTCCTTTTTGATTTCAGCACAACAAATACCCTTTGATTCAGCTAAAAACAAGCAGTCTTAAGTGACTCGGATTTTGCATGCCTGTATTATTTCTTTTAGCGCCTCAGCTTACTTGATGTTAGATTAAACTAACCTATCACCGTTATCAATACGGATTGAGACGGTGAGACGGTGAGGCCATTCAGTTGCTGGCGGTATAGACGAGAAGTGGGTTGCAAGGCAACGTGTGACTAGCCAGCAAGAAGAGATTCCATATTTTGATTCCACAAAACAGCAGCAAATATTTCACCAGCTTGTGTATTTGTGATTTGCAGTTTTTATATAAATAAATATGATGAAAAGGCCCTAATGACCTCAATGTGTCGATGGGCCTTAAAACCCTAATAATAATCAATATGATGAAATCCTTATAATTTTCTTTCGGCTGTTTTATTCCTAACTATCTAAATGTAAAGTAAAACCAAGCTATTGACATATTTTGAAGTCATACTGGTAACAAATAGGACTGATGATGGTGATGATTTCAGCAGTTTTCCACTCTCCCTCCAAGTAAATTCGGGAACACTTTCTCATCCTTAACACATTAACGTAATTAGTAAATATGCGGATAGCCTAAACGGATAGTAAAATGTGGGGCTAACAATACTTAGTTAGTGGATAATCCTTGTAGTTTGAAACGGATGAATGGCTTAAAGCAGTCGTTCGTAACTTGTTATTACTCGCAGCCCCCTAAATTACCTAAGATATTTTCGCGGCCCCTTAGTTTTTACTAATATATTAATCATTAATAATTATTCTTAAATAGTGGTTTTATTTACTGATTTTAATAACAAATAAATAAAAAAGAAACTAACTTACCTAAATGTATTTAATGGGACCTCTGTTGTTGAACACTTTCCACTAATTTGTCTATTCTTGTTTCAAATGTATTACTTAATGCTATTAACATGCATGAGTCGTTTCGGAGTCAATTTCACTGACTCGTTTTAATATTTACGATTGTGGAAAGGTGACCTGGCGGTCTAGGGTTAAGGTGTCAAGACTTCTATGCTGGCGGCCGGGGTTCAATCCTCGGTCCCGGCACCGATTTATCTGATTACCAAACCCTTCCTTCACCTCTGACAAGACATCTTGTGAATGTGGGGAATGCCAGGCCTCCATCGTGGTTCGGATTCCACGTTAAACTGTAGGTCCTTCATTTCATCTCACAATCACCCTACCATTACACATTAGCGTAAGGGCGTATAACCCGAACGGGTACTAAGACGCGGTGCTAATAATAATAATAATAATAATAATAATAATAATAATAATAATAATAATGTTTGTGGAAAATCCCCTTTCACATAAATAATTAGAAACAAAGGGCAACAAATATTGAATGGTGTTGGCAAACAAATGGGGATTATTTGTACTATCCGTGATTTCTATTATCCATACCTTCCCTCCCCTCCGTCTTCTATTATCCATACTTTCCCTCCCCTCCGTCTTCTATTATCCATACCTTCCCTACCCCTCCGTCTTCTATTATCCAAACTTTCCCTCCCCTCCGTTACCCGGGAAAATCGAGAGTCTACTTTACTTACATGCTTACGATCATCGGATTATTTATCCCAAAATGTAAAATTTAAGATAATTGATTTCAGTAATAATAAAATAACATTTTAAATTATTTTTGAAGGCCTTCCAATACTTTCCGCGGCCCCCCGGCTAAGAATCGCTGGCTTAGAGTAAGTATTTTGTCTGTCTTACAGAGGGTGAGCCTCTTGAAAGAATTGATTATACAGCGTTGGACCCTGCTCTCATTTGAGTTTATTGTAGCTTTACACCTGGTAAGAAAAAGTCCTTTGAAATAAGAAATATATTATTGGGCAGAGAAACACTCAGCATAGTAGTAAGAAGCAGCCAATAAGGTTCCCTGAACTGTGAGAAAGAAGAGGCCCTATTATGGCTGGCACGTCCTCATATTCACCTAGTGGTAGTTTGTGCCAGTGCACGCATATTTCTAGATGACGAGACGTAGGGTATTCTTTTAGGAATAAGGTTAGGGTTAAAGACATACCTCTCATGGCAGGTAAGATGGGAAGGTACGGTCACATGGGTGTGAAGAACCATGCTCTCAGCAAGACGCAGGGAGGAAGGAAGGATCCCGCTGAAGGTAAATTATGCTTTGACGTGATAAAAGTGTAGATAAGATTGAGAGGGGGCAGTCATTGATGCGATCAGTGCTGCACCAGTGGGATCAATATTCCTTTCTATTATCACTATTGTAATCTTTATATTTCAAACATTTTTTAAATAAAAATATTTAATCCATGTGAGATGGCGGCTAAAAATCTTCTGATCAGACAAGGGAAGGAGGGTGAATAATGAAGTGGAAGGTGATGATGGTGAGAAGATGATGAAGATGGTGATGAAGAGCAATTATTTACCTTTATGATGGTACCAAAATCTAAAAACATGAAAAAGACTTAGTGAATTTTTCTAGCAAGCCCCCGATATTAAGGTTAATATAATATATAAAATGAAAATAAAATATTATTTGAGTTTCATTTTATATGGTTTTTACATATTTTGACATGTTTATATATTTCAAGTGACTTTACATAAAGCTACCTACTTTGTGATTATTTAATATATTTTTTAATAATAATTATTGACATTTTGTTGAGTTTATAATCATTGTTTGATTTGTTCTGGCTTGCGTAAATCAGCTTATAGGAATTTTTCAATTATCCGTTGAAAAGACCCAACTCAGGTAGTCAAGCGTTTTTCCACTAAGTACAGGCCTTCTCTCCTCACAATGAACCTTTTGATGCATTTTTTAAAGAATTTAGCAAACAGATAAGTAAGTTTGGTCTGGAACCTCCCTCCCCTCCAACACACCAGTCCAACGACTTACATTCTTATCTTGTAATATCTCCAAGTGATTTTAGTTTCACATGACCGGTTGAACGTGAATGTCTAACAATAAGCTACCATAAGATATTTTATTTTGTTCATCATGACACCAGGTTAGTCTTGCTGAATACAAAATCAAAATAATGGGCTGGGATCAACGACTCCTTCAAAACCGACATTAAAGTTATAATGTGCAACAAAAATATAGGACGTTCCATTAAAATCAAAATTGGAGCAACATGTGCGGCGCACACTTCGTACGTANCTTGCGACAAAAAAATGTGATGTTCCGTGAAATCACAATTGGAGCAACATGTGCGGCGCTCACTTCGTACGAAAGAAAAATTTAAGTTATTCGAAGAATTAAAAAAAAAAGAAAAAAAAAGATGGAGGTGCCTTCCTTCCGGTTAAATAAACTAATTATGTAAGGACCTGTGTAGTGCAATGGTCGTTGCGAACATCCCATATTTTAAATTCCAACTGCCTGAATTTCCATCCTTCTTGTGACAATAATGAAAGGGACAAATTCCTGATCAATCAATACCCAGAAAGAAGTATCTGCGTATATATTATGAAGAAACAATGGAAAGGATAATAAATTACGTACATGGGAGATGCCCTCATATGGGTCGCTGTGGATGAAACCATGGTTTTTTAGGGTAATACTGTTGTGAACCTTGTGGTAGGTAAGTCAGAGACTAAGGATATTTCCAAACCATATTGGATTTACTGAGAAGTGATGGAACATACGTATCGTGTTGTAAGATTAGTGAATGATGAATTGAAAGTGTTGTGGCCTTGGTGAGCTCACGTAGAGAAGGCCCTGATGATATATTTGGATGCCACGGCGTATATAATGAAAATAGCAAGTGTTTTGAAGTTTTTCTATCCTGATATCCATATTACGAGTTTGGCTCTTGTTCTACATCGTGTTGTGGAATACATTAGAGTCTAGTTCTTCCAAATAAATAGATTAATTTCTGTGACAAAAAATAGACCTATTTGTGAAAGTCCCACATTGAGTCAGAACTTACTAACTCTTGTTTGATGTGCCGTTGCGTCTGCAATTAGTTCTAACAAGATGAAGAACATGAATAAAACAACCAACTTCTACTATGAACAATTTGGTGTTGTGACTTTTACTGCATGAACATATAAATATCTAGTAGCCATTAAAATGAAACACACTTTTTCAATATATTACAATATAATACATTTTTAATCAATAATTGTATTTTAGCGACAGTTTCCGAAATATTTCGCTACATTGTTTTAGTATTTTGTGCATTCAAAATATATTCTGGATTTCTTATTTTCATTGCTCTAGTGTGCTTAGGATCTATTGGCTCTGGAAATATGCAATTTTAATAAAATATATTTAATTTTGATTCCATATACATTTTCCAAAAATCATAATCTTTTTCTAAACTTTCTACTACCATACATTTTTTTTTGTTCATACGACAATTAAACAGTATTTTTGTTGGGTGATGTGAAGATAATCAAAATTATATTAATGAAAAGAGGCTAAATAGACCCCATTCATATTATAATAATACGTGTAATGTTAATTCAATATTACTAGTCACAGTAAGTTCATTAGAGAAATCTAAAAGGGTGAGAGAAAGAACGTCGTGAGCAAAACTTATTCCAGGGAGGGGGAGGGAGTTGTGTTACGATCTTAGTATTTGAATGTGTAAAGTTTAATTCATTTAATAATTTTAAAATTTTAAATTTTAAAAAGCTTGGCTTTGGCGTGAAATTAAACATTTATTTTGTAATGTGTTGCTTTGAAGAGACTTGTATTCAGCGCTGATTCAAGTCAGGTTTAGTTGAGGTAATAAGTTTTGTGATATCAACAGTTCCTTTTTTCCCGAGACAAACCCAGTTTGCTCAGTACGAATGATAGTCTGAGGATCTTTGCTAAGGATATAGCATAATATCTTGTACAATTTGTTCCTTAAATGCTTGATGTTTTTCCACTTTTGTGAAATAAAATTCAACTAGTCCATGAATGTATACTGTATTTATTGAACATAACTTATGCAATTCACAATATTAAACAATTCTTTGAGATACATGGGGAAAACAGATAATATATTATTATGAAAGTCCTTGCTGGAACTACCAATATTTTTATTATCAATGAATATTATTGAATTTTAGCAGCCCTCATGGGGGTTTCCACCCAGCTCTTGTAATAAGCCTACATGTATGTAACTAATGGCCGATTTCTAGACGAGAAAATAGGTTTACGTGATTAAAAATATTATATTTGTAAATTACAGGCAAAATTTAAGATGGTATGTTTTTTTTAATCCAACCANACGAATAGCATATAGTTTCCGAACAATTCAAAAGGCTACGCTGACCCCAAAAAGTGAATTACTATTGAAGCATAAAATTAATTGTGTTTTTTTAGAAAATATTCAAACTTCAATACAAAATAAATGTAAATAATTTAATACTTAGTGTGTCGAGAGTCATCATAAGGTGTGTCAACTTGAGCAACATTCCAATTTAATACAATTTTGGTATTGAATATTATTTTAACACAGCTATGATTTTATCGTTATATTATTTTTTAACAGTTATTTAAAGTGGTTTATCATATTTAACGTAATAAATTTCTCTTTATATTTTAACCGACACTTTAGCTATGGTGGTAGCACTTGTTCTTACTATGCTAAGGGTCCCGGTTTCGATACCAGGTAGAGTCGTTAATTTAACTTTAATAAACTTATGTATGTCATAGATTAAAGCTAGTTTGTAAATCATGTGCGGATATAATCCTTGGTTTCATAAATTGCACAATTAAAATCCCCATTGGAAAAATAATTTAAATGATATATTTTATGAAATAATATTGATGTAGGTTCACTTTATACTTGCAAAGACTTTTTAAGTCTAACTGGTCCTCTGGACAAGTTTCAAAGCCATTAGTGTTGTCCTGTCAAGCGAACAATAAGATTACTGCCTACTGAGTCTCGGGTTCTACTGAGAAACTTCACCTCTCTCTTGGCTCGAGTAGGTGTGGTGGGGGTTTCCACCCCTATCTTGTAATAAACCTAAATTTATGTAACTAATGACCGATTTATAGCCGAGGGAATAGGTTTACGTGATTAAAAATATTATATTTGTAAATTACACAACAAAAATTAAGATGGAATTTTTTTAATCTAAGCATTTTCAAAAATGCGTTTTTTTAGTTAATTTTAAAAATATTTGCATAAAAAAATAATTATATAATTAAATATCAATCTAGAAAAGTGTCCATACAGTAATAATAAAAAAATACATAATTATTTTCATATAGAATCTCGGTCGCAAATCAGTCATTTTTACTGTGTATTAGTAGCTATGCGACCGCATCTTAAATCACGATTTGTAGAGTAAAAAGGGATGTCAAGCACCACCTTTGATTATATTTTCAGTAAAGTCCTGAATGTTTTGGAAATCCAATCAACAAACTGATGAAAACCTGTGGCCTGGCAAATACGTCCATCTAATCATGCCAGATCGATTTTTAAAACAAACTACTTTGTTCTAAAGTGTATCGCTACGGCCCACCTCGCTTCACTTAGCCTCGAGGCGATGCCTGTATGTTATGACTCTTAAGTAATTCATAAGCTATGCAAATGAGCGTATAGATTAAGCGAACCAAGCCTGTAATTCAATGGTTCCCAACCCTTTTCAGCTGACGCTCCTGGGTAGATCATCAAATTCCTACGAACCCTCACCCCTATTTTTGGGAGATTTATAAAAAAAAAAATGCTTTCCAGTCACTTCCTTATTTCATACCAAAATCATTGTAACAATGGCAGGATATTGGTAGAATAAAACGACTAAAGTTTATTGTTATGGTTCCATCTGTTTTGTTTTCATTAGTTCTTAAATCTTGAGTTTAATGTTTGACAGAGCACACCACAAATAGCTTTCCACTTATAGTCTACAAGACTGTTTAGTTTTTATGAGAGTGAGAGTTGATTCGATGGTGTTGCTTGTGACCGCAATGGTAGCTTAGGGCAGCGTTTTTCAAACTGTGCTCCATGGAGCCCTTGTGCTATGCCATGGTTATTTCAAGCTCCATGAGGCAATTGTATAGTTTAAATTATTTGTTTTTCACACTATAAAATAGCACGAGTAATTAGGATTGCTAATTTATCAAGTATGAATAAATGACAATTGCCAAAGTTGCAGTCAGAACATGAGAGAGAGTCTTTGTTTGTTGTATAGTTTTCTACTTGTAAACATTAAATGTTGTTACTGAATGTTCATAATATTAGTGTAAATAGTGTTATGAGGGCTCCAGCAAGTGTTTCTCCTGGTGCAAGAGTTATTTTGTTCTAAAAAGTATGGGAACCTTTGGCTTGGGAATAGGAGGTAGAAAGGAGAATTGGTGGGCGAATCGGAGGCTCGCGAGCTTTTGGCTGTTCAGCGAATTTATTACAGCCGGTAGGCAATGTTGCCAATAACACAACAGCTAATTATTTTAATGAATCTGGAAAAGCGATTTAAATAAAAAAAATATCTTCAACTTTTATATGATTTTTAACGCTAGTTATGAATTGTTCGCCTCCCACTCCCCCTCCGGAAGTGCTTCCCGCTCCCCAGGTTATGAACCACTGCTGTAATGTCTCGCAAGCGCGTTACAATCGGCTCGGGAGCGGTTCGTGCGATCCGCAGGCTGTCGGTTTGTGCAAAGAACACAAAGAGATGTGTCATTCTAGTTGGGAGGTCGTCTGGAACAATTCGTTAACTAGTACGCGCGCTCGTAAGTATGGAGAACTGACCGGAGGAATCTGTTTTACAGTCGATAGAGTTTTACATAAATAATATAGTTTTACGGGATCTTAAGGATAAATTATTTTTAAAATAATATGAAGGAAGTTGTGTGAAATAAAATCGCCCCTTTAGTAGGGAAAACAAAATATATCTGGGGGAAAAAAATGTGTTTGCTGGCGTCTCATTAAAGAGAGAGAGATCGAAAGAAAATATTTCTAAAGGAACCGGAAAAACTAAATTAAATTATGATCGGCTTACTTATTTTCAAAATATGTTAATTGATCGGTACAGGATGGGGGTTTTTGGGGTTCACGTTTATTAATTAATAACTACAGTATTGATTAAGATCAAAGGTTCAAATTTGATACAAATACTATACGTAATATTTAGAAAGATAGCGATATGGAATTAGGTAGATATCTAATACATATTTGATTAATTATTTTCAAAACAAATTAATACAGTGGCGCGGGTTTTGGGAGTAACTTTTAAATTAAAATAATTAATAAATATATAATTTATTAACATATAATTGGTAGCCTACAAAACTATTAAAACAATTCTAATGGTTTTGAAATAAGTCAAAACCGTATTAATAAAGATGGGGATAAATATATATTTGAAGCATTTGTAGGCAATTGATAGCTGTTTTGAAAAGTTTACTACAGTCACTGGTTTGCCTATAAAGCGTTCGAGTTTCAACAAGACAGCGATAAACGAATCTTCAACTCTTCTGTGGTTAGGGACCGTAGAGTCACAGCTAACTTGTAATATTAGCAATAAATAATGTAGTAACTACCGGTATTTATAATATATATTATGTATTACAAACTTATAACTTAAGATTCAAATTAAAATTTAAAATACTGCAATCCCATTGGTATAATATTATTAAATAATTCTTCACAAAAGTAATGGAGTATTATAGTAGTTATGTGTGATTACTAAACTGTCGTCAACTGAGATTGGGCGTTGAAAACGCGTTTGCTTTTTGCATATTTTCGGTCCTATTTTATTCAGCAAATTATCAGGGTTTGTGGGAGACATCCTGGTAAAGTTTTTGTGCTGTTCACTAATATGCTGAAACTTTAAATCCCCCAGTGGTTCCGAACCAGCCCGTTCTGTATGTAGTAATGCACAACCATCATCGAGGCTTTCGTTGATTTTTAAGTAGATTGTACATAACTAGCACAACACCACTACACAGAATTAAAGTTTCATCGTTATCAGTTATGTCCTATCTGTAATACACCATCGGAAATACTGAACTAATGGTTGATCAGGGGTATAAGGGGGAGGAGGGGGCGATGGGAGCTTGGCATATTGAAACCAATGCCTTAATGTTGTAAAGAATGGCCAACATCTCCCTCACCATATCTCCTACGTGACCTATTAAACAACTCTTTCAATGTGCATGTAAGCAAGTGGCTTGAAACTAAAAGCTTGGTATAGTAACCAATAATTTATATTAATATACATATTATTTATTAATATCTAATAAAACATTTCGGTTTATGTAAATAGTTATTATTATTATTATTAGCACCAAGTCTTACTACCCGTTCGGGTTATACGCACTTAAGCTAATGTGTAATGGTAGGGTGATTGTGAGATGAAATGGAGGACCTACAGTTATAACGTGGAATCCGAACCACGGTGGAGGCCTGGCATTCTACACATTCATAAGATGTCTTGTCAGAGGTGAAGGAAGGGTTTGGTAATCAGATAAATCTGTGCCGGGACGAGGATTGAGCCCCGGCCGCCAGCACATAAGTCTGACACCTTACCCCTAGACCGCCAGGTCACCTAAATAGTTATTACTTTTATTGTGACAGTGACTTTTTTCTTTATGTCTTTTGTATTAAAATTGCAAATTTACTATTCAAAATGGTATTTTTCTCAAAAGTACTCTTTCTATTATTCTAATGTTTAATTAAAATTATTTTTATATACTAGCAATGTTATTATTACTTACATTATTATAAATTGAATTAAATTTTGATTAATTAAAATTATTAAATTTACACTTGAAGGAACCTTATGAAAACCAATCCACCCCCTCAAAAACGGGCCCTGGATCCGCCCTTGTAATAAAGTGAACTGAGATCACTACGCAATTTGCTCGTGGCGTGCTTGGCTCACCGATAGTTCAGAGGATGCTCGTGGCGTGCTCGCTACGAACAGCGAGCTTTACTTAACATGTTGCATTACAGGCTCAGCTCGCCTAATCTACATACCTATGATGTTTTCTACACATTGCCCCACTTCGCGTCACTGCCTGTAAGCTTATACCCATAAATAGAGATTTAAAAAAAACAGAGGATGTGGAAAAAAAGTTTTCAAACACCTCCAGCAAGTATATCAAGGCCTTTACGCCTACGTAATCAGAAGCGTGCCTATGAAGTTGAGTGAACGGGGTTTAGGGTTTGTAGCTCACACAGATCCCTGTTGAAATGTTTAACTACGGTAAAGATTTCAATCCTTCCAGGTTATGAATTTGACGATGTAGCTAAGCGTCCACGTTGTCAGTAAATTAAGCTTCACTAAAATAAAATAGCATTTTTATGATAACTTATTACGGTATGTTTGTACAAGTTACTCTAGATTATACAGGTAAATGAAAATGGAAATTAGCGTGGATTCTAAAAACACGGGTAATACAATGTAAATAGTACATTTAGGGCCGTATATACAGAGTGATTCCAAACTTTCTGTACAAAATTTGATGGGAGATAGGGTACACTAAAACAATTTTTTTTTTGATGACGAATCAATGTCTACAGACGTCACTATTAGGTACTAAAGGGTGCTGTTGCTACATAAGTGAAAGACATAAAGTGTAAACAACATATTTATTTGCATGAGTTCCCACGTTACAAAAAGTAGCCATTTGACGCACCGCACGACAACGCCCTCTATAACCAAAGGGGGACGTATGCGGACATTCATTTAATAAAAAGGTTTTAGTGTTCCCTATCTCCCATTAAAGTTTGTAAAGATAATTTTGAATAATCCTGTACAATCGAGATTCTGCGATCAGTCGATCCCCATTCGACCTGAACTGCTTGTTATTCGAATACTGGGAGATTGGTTGACATCCGAGTCTAGACTATAAATTCGACCCCTAATCTCCCATCAACTCACAAACAGGTTTATTTAGAAAACCAGGCCGTGATGTTTGTCAGACTACAAGGTCAACAGTGACCCAATGGAACCACGCAATTTGCTCGGTCGGCTAGTTCACACATAGCTGAGAAATTAAAAAAATAAAAATAAAATAAAATAAGCTATTGACACATGAATAAGCCGGAAACATGTTAACCTGTGTGCGGTACTTGGGAGTTAGCTGTACGTGTTTTTGTTTATTATTTTTATTATATGGACCTATACCTACTTTAATAATGTGCATAGTTATACACACTGCATAGGCTAATAGGTCTGGAAAAATTATACAATTTTGAATGTTGAGCCCACTCACACATAAAACTAATTCTTGCGCTCGTTCCCTTGCCCGTATTTTTGCCTAAAGATCATCTAGGCCTATGTTTTTAGTTCACGTCACAAAATTTAACTTGAAAGATTAAAATAATTCAATTTATAAGATGATTTTCATTCAAGTTTCTCTAAACACTAGATTGAGGAAGGCAAGTGAATGTTTATAGCAAACTAATAGAGTTCTACTTGTATAGCTACAGTAGACCCATGGCTTCTTGGGTGCTGACTGACAGCTGACGGCTTTGAAAAGTTACTAGACCAAATTATGTATCCCTACGCCAAACCATATGATCTGCAAAAAACATGTGTTTAGTAGCTGTCACTTCTGACAGTCAATATTTAGGTATATACCTAAATGTCGACTGTCAGAAGTCAGCTGTGAGCTGTCAGTCAGCACCAAAGAAGCCGTGGGGCTACTGAAGTTACCGGTATGTTGGCTTTTATGAGAACTCATGGACGAATTTTTTTTGTGCATATTTATTGCGCATGCAATTAATGTTTTTGGAGGTTTTTTTTAAATTATTTATGGGTTATATCTAGCCGAGAAGTTTTCAATAAGTTAATAAGTCCGTATAACCCGAACTGGTAGTAAGACGCGGTGCTAATACTAATAATAAGTTAATAACCTCCCTCCACCCCACAACCAAAAAAACTCATTTATAACATTATTCGGTTCCTATTGTGATTTTCGCACCAAGGCCATGAAAACAATCGAAAGTGTCTAGAAGCTGTTTTAAAGCTTAGAAGTGGCAATATAATTGATCATTAACATGTTTTTACCTTATTTAAATTGGTAGAAGTTAATAATCCCTGTTTAGTAAAAACTCACTTCATTCTAATATCTTGAACTAAATACGAGCTAATTTTGGCAATATTGCTACTTTATATAACGTTCACTAATAGGTCTAATCACTAGATGTACACACTTTTCAAAGGTATAGTAACTAAAATAATGTAGGATGATAGCGATCGCCAATTGACACCATCTGTCAAATGTGTCGCTGAAAAACACATGGCTCTACGTATCAACACACGAGAGTGAATTTTGTATTTTTTAAAGAAACTTTTAAATAATAATTTCAACCAAACATTTCCCAGCTTGCCCATTATTTATTGGTTCCTTCTCTAAGCGAATAAAGTACAGCCAGTGGCCTATACTTTCTTTCAAACAGTGAAAATGAAAAGCTTTTCTCTTTACATTCACTTTCTAGCTTCTTCACAATTTATAAACCATGACTTGGACAATAAAAAAAACACAGCTTTCACTTACCTGTTATCACAGCAAATAGATTTTTTTTTTATGTTTCAGAGTCAATTATCTAAGGTATAGAACAAATTTAATCAATGATATATTTTATTTACGTATGCAAATAGAAACGTCACGTATATAAGATATGGTCGCGTTTAATATTCACAAAACATGTGCGAGCAGACAAGGTTATAATCTAGTCCGCCAAACAGAGAACAGCCGACCCACTGCCTGCTCTCCGCAGAACTAAACAGTAAAACGAGCAGATTGTTCAGCAAAGCGTTGCATGAAGGATATCCCCCCCCTCCCTCGCCTTCACTTATTGCTGCTGGCGACAGTATAGAATCTCTTCCTATCATTCGTCTCTATCTCTAGAAAGCACTGGTTCACTAAAGTGGGACACTCAACAAACCGGTTTATGTAAGGAGGGGAAGGACAGTGAGGATAAGTAACAAGATCTGCACCAGTATTTTCATTGAGTGATGATAAAAAAACATTTATAGGGAAATACCATCCTTAATGCAGTAAGTTGAGGTCATGATCACTGGTCTCCCGCGCCACAATCAAACACACTCAAAAGTCGTTTGAAACTATTTGAAGGGTATTTTTACGGTATTTGAATCTCGATGTGACCTCCCACAAACCACTTTTTGTTCATTGAATGCCTCTAAAAACTATATTTAGGTATTTTTAAAACTGTGATTAGGATTCAATACGATCTATTCATACAAATAACTTTTAAAAACACCTGGTCTGAGTGTTTTTGGAGGTGTTGTCAAAATATGGTAATTGGGTTTTGATTCGTGCTTTTCATACATGATGTTTTTTTTATCGGGTGTGTCTAGTATCTGTTCAAGACTGTTTACATGGTAAAAGGTTTCCCTGCATCCCTTCACACACCCCTAAATATAACCTTATTTTTTTCTTTTTTCTAGACATTTTGAGTCCGTCACACAAGCATTTCACTGTTCGGTCGGACTTTCCTAAACTTTCAAAGAAACAAAAAACACATGACGTGAAGGGTGTAAAGTTATAGGGATGAAACCCACTTCGGTGGCCGCGGGGTGTAGATCGCTGATCTCCCAGTAGACTGTAGACTGCCGATGACGGGTAGATTGAGGTTCGAAACTAGGTCGGGTGTAATTAGAGATACTTTTACAAAATGGTTTCCCACTCTCACTCCACGCAAATGTGGGTACACTTTCTATTAATATAATCTCCTTAATCCCTAAAACCATTAGTGTAATTAGTACATAAACGTATAACAACCCGTACGGGTAGTAAGACGCGGTACTATCAGGGGTGAAAATACTTTAAAAATAAAGTTAATCGATTTGGATGTATTATAAACATTAATCAAACTATCAGAACTGCCCTAAGCGGACGCGGGGCCCTGAGCAAACTTGATTTGTGGGGCTCCCAGTTACCTGCCTCAATCTCCCTCCCATAAAATACTAGTTAGAAACTTCATTTTGGTTTAAAGTAATGACATTAGTTTACACCTTTACACCAATTTTCAGCCGTGGAGGGTATTAGGAAATGTCCTTAAAAGTAATTACATGTAATAATTAATGCTAGGAGCCTATACAGCGAACGTGCAACCAAAAATTTCCCACCTCAACTTGTATTTTTCCCTTTGTCGTGTAAGCAAGCGCGGGGCCCTCCAAATCACAGGGCCCTATGCTACCGCACTGTTCACACACCCCTAGGGGCGGTCATGACATTTATTTTCCCTCACAAATCACAGAAGCGAAATCACACCAACTCTTGAAAGCGTTCAATTAAGGGTTACTGGGAGCGAACATGTGCAAAGCGAATACATTGTATCGCATTTTATAATTTAAGCAAGCCCTTCCCAATTAAAGTTTTCAAATCAATGTATGCATTTTGAAATACCAATTTAATATTCTACTTTGATGAAGAATTTTGTTATTTGTTTAATTTCTGATAATATTTAAATGGTATCTAAACCAAGCCATCCCCACCCCCCACTCTCCATCCCCTCCAAAGTTCCTGTATCAATCGATGTTATAATATAATTTCTATTTGTGTTAGTATCGCGTCTTACTATCCATTCGGGCTATACGCTTATGTACTAATTAATCTAATGGGTTAGGGATGATGGAGGGTGAATTTAGAGGAAGCGCACTTGTATTTGCGTGGGGAGAGAGCTTGGGAAACTATCTAGAGAAAACGACCCTCTGTATACGCTACTGGGATCGAACCATGATCTCTCCATCATCGGCACTCAAGTCTATTGTGAGAGTAGCGCCTTAGACCATGCGGCCACCTAAGCGGGCTTAGGTCATTTTAGCGTGTGATGATTATTGGCCTGTCTTGTCAAACTGAAAAAAAAAAAAATTCAAGACGTATGAATATATAATTGTTTTTAGAAATTTTTCATAACTCAGAAAAAGGCTAAAACTACCGTAAATCGACAAATACCAATCCTGTCGGCTAACCTAACTTTATTATACTAATCGGGTTTCAGCAGAGGAGGGTTTAACGTATTGTAAACGTACCCGCAATTGCATGGAAGGGGAGTAGGGGAACATTTAATAATCAACACCCTAATTACACTTTGCCGGTATTCAAGCCCAGAGCTTCCCGCTGCAGGCATACCACGGCCTCACCAGTGCAGTTCTTGAGCTAAAGCCATCGATATTGACTAAGGGAGATTCCGTACTAGTGCAATTGAAGCGTGCTGCACTCTATGAAGTACTGGGTGGGCTGAACGCGCACTGTTTTGTTATCATTCAGTTAGTACGGGTAAATGATGTGCTAAAATCTATTCTGTGTTCATGAAAAAACAACGGTGTTGATGTGCTGTGCTGTAAACTGTAATAACAAACACGGAGATGCAAAAACTAACTCTCCAGAGTCAATTTCTTTTCACAGGTAAGTAAGCATTTTAAGTGTATTATTGAGTGAGCCACTCTTAATAATAAATACTAGTTTCTAGTCAAATAAAGCGTGGATTTTGAAACAATGTTTCATGTACATTTGTGTGGCATGAGCCGGGGACGCGGCAGTAGGCCTAAAGTCATTTGGCCTAAAGGAATTTGACCTAAAAATGAAACCAAAAGTAATTTGGCCTAAAGTCATTTGGCCTGAAAATGAAACCAAAAGTCATTTGGCCTAAAGGCATTTGGCCTAAAAATGAAACCAAAAGTCATTTGGCCTAAAGGCATTAGGCCTAAAAGTCATTTGGCCTAAAATTTAACTTCACAAAAGTCATTTGGCCTAAAATGTAAATTTAAAACCTTCGGTTATCTTCGGAAAGTAAAAAGTACTGTTAGTTGTTTCATCTGGATATAGATAGCACAACTGATGCGAGATAGTTACAATATTTCTAAAAACATTGCCATATCTTCTACATACAGCTCTACACCAACAAACCTATAGTCTTAATTCTACAAACAAAAAATAGATCATTACTTCACAAAACACTATACCACCTGTTTTTTATATACATTTCTGATATTATCTCCTTGTTAGTATATCTCATGGTCATAAAATTAATAGGAATGAAGATATTAGCGAAAAACATTTATAAAAAACACATTTTCAGCACCGTTCACGCGCGATCCGCGGGCTTGCAGTGAATTTCTTCTCACGAGCGCAGGCCAGTCCTAACGCGATCGTACGGGGCATCGGCGATTACGACCCCCCCGCACTTATCCACAGACGCATCAGAGACGGTGTGGTGGGCCCCCCCACCGGATACGGATGACCCGGGAGGTAGTCTGTGGCGTTGAGGAGCGAGCGCCCCTGGCCTCGGCCTAAGGCCGGCTTCACCAGGACGCGGCTCCGGTGCTCGGCGAGATCCCCCCGGCTGGCGCTCAGCCCGTCGTGAGTCCGTTCGTCCGTGTGTGTTTGTGCGCGTTCTTCGTCTTGCTTCGTTTCTATATGTTCAGGTGTCCGCTGCCAACCCCGCCGATTGTCATCGTGGGTTGGCCATTCCCAAGCAAAACAATAACATCATAATCGTTCCATATATATGTATATATATTTATGTCTTCTTTCGTTTCTTGTTACCCTTCCACTGTCTTCCGTCTGTCCCTCCCCTTCGTACATTGTACGTGTTGTCCTGGTCTTGGTGACCCGCTATGAGCGATGGGGTGGGTTTTTTGTATAATTTTCCCACCCCTTACCTATAGAAAGCAAATCATCAGCCCGAAAGGGCGCCAATACCATTCGTGTTGTGTTTGTTCTCATCCCTATGTCGTGTCCGTTTTCTAGAGCCCTTCGGGGCTGGTGTTAATGTTTGTTTCTATATGTTTTCTCGTGTATTTATTCATGTCTCAATATATGTTCACAAAAGAAAATAAATAACCATACAAACAAACAAAACAAAATTGTATGCGTACAATCAAATTATAGGGACTTTTGACAACTTGTTCCGAAAGGCAAAATGAAAGTGGAAACCAATATTGAACCCACCCACTTTAAATTTGTCTGAAGTGACGCCCGATTTTCGTTTAAAGTTACTGTACTAAAGTAATGTTAACTCTATTTGAACATATTTTTTATCTATTGTATTAATAAATGTATAAAATAGTGACGTCTGAAATAAGTTTAGCCAATGAATATCATAATGGCCATAAAACTCTTTGTATTTTTTGCACAACCTGTTTTATTGTTTTATTGCTAATATATATATATAATAGCGTATTAGATTGTGAAACTGTCGTTGGTCTTTTTTTAATTCTTTATGAAACGTAAAAATACAAAATGCAGAAGTGTTTACAGGATGGTAACTTCCCCCCAGTGCAAGAAACACTTACGATGTAAACAAGCGAACCTCCGAGAAGCCAATGGCTGCTGCAGAGGCCGGAGGGAAGCTAGCATCGAAGCAAAGATGTGTCTCTGACAGTGATAGAGTACATTCTTTGAAACACACTTCCACTATTGGGGGGAGGGGGGTTTATAATTGAAAGTTCAAGTGCAAATAATATTTTATGACATACGATAAGCTACATACAAATTAAGTTACCCATTGGTGGGTGTCGTGGTGAAGTGTCTATGTATGCACTAATATACCAAAACATTGAGCAAGTGGTAGAGAAAGCAAACAATAATGCGCAATTAATTAGGCTCGTCATAAATAGCTCCTTTAACTAATACTATCATTTTGATAGTTAATTAACACACAAACAACAGACTGTCAGATTCACTGAGTTTCATATTAATATTAATGGAGCTTTATGGGGCGATATTAGAAAGCATAAAATTAACTTAATCATACTGGCAACCTTGAGTAATAAATTCCCACAAATAGAGGAGCTAGGCATCTAACAAAGCTCAAAGTTTTAAACTGGCAGCTCCTGCACAGCAACAGGATAACTTTAATGTTATAAAGGCTCACAACAAACTCGTTAAGTACATAGCTAGAATAATTCAGTACACCAGCCAATTAATTCTAATGTCAACTCATATAGTTCTAGTACTCCAATATACACCTGCCAGGTTACAAAGTGACAGCCTTTATACTGTTTCTAGCCCATATGAGCTAGTTTATCAACTGCTAGAACGTCAAGGCCAAGGGTAGGGGTGACTAACAAGATCCCCTACATTAGGGATAGTTAAGTCTCAATTATGACTGCACTGATTAAACATAGCGTCTCGGAGATGCCTCCTATCAAAACTTGCTTGAAAAGTATACACTAGAACGCGGCCGCAATCTTTCAAGGAATCTTAAGAAGCCGCCTAAGAGGTGTTAAACACAGACATTTACAAGTGCCTTGAGAGGCCTGCCTTGAACACTTCTGGAAAACAAGTAAAATTAGGAGTGTTCATAATCAAGGAGAACACAAGACCATTGACTTGGGCAAAGGCCTAATTAGGCCATGAACTCCAAATAGCTAACCCCTAGTTTCTTGGTGCTGACGTTCCCCTAGTATAAAGGAACCCTGAGGCCCGTATGCAAGGACGATGCTGAGCACTAGCAGAGCATGAGGCCTGTCGTGAAAACAGGTGTCTCGATTGTCTATGTGCCATGTTGTGGAAATATCCTCTGAGTACGGCCAGAGTATAGCCTGAGCCAGGCCGGGACCAGGCTCTGGCGAGACTCAAGATATTGCGTCATAGATCGTACTAGCACGAGGGTCATACTCTGCCTGTACTCTGGCTGTACTCAACATCGTCCTTGCATACGGGCCTCAAGTGTCTCAACTTGTAAAATGATATTTGAGGAGTTGCTTGGCCAGGCCAAACACACAACATAATGAGCTACAAAGAGACGTTAGACTGCTATTAGAAAATGCCTAAGACTGTTTAGTAGGGTATCCTAAAAGTGTGTAAACTGTGTTCACGACTAATACAGCTGATTGAATTTCCTAACAACACTATCCAGCTGTTGAAGTGACTTGAAACACAACCGGTCAAACCAGACCAACAATGCGTCCACCACCATGAACAAAATTGTTCAGAGGGAATCATATGACCCGCAGTTAAGCTACAGGTAAAATTAGACATTAAGAGAAATTAAATACTAACTAGTGGACCGTTGGAGGGATGGCTGCAAATTATGGCGCTAAAATGTATTCAAAACATTTTTACTTGGAAATGTTTTATAGAATGACTTGACTTTCTTAGTTAAAGGTTTACTCGTCAAAGACAACTTTCCATTGATTTAGATCTTTCAGTGATTAAGCTTAAGCTAAAGCTAAAAGTAAGTTTTTCTTCTTCACCCCTCGATTATAACCGTAAAACGTCCCCTCTCCCAGCTCTTTACTCATTTGTTTACCTTAATACTTAAGTAAGAATTGAGTTATTCTTAAACAAAGAGAAATATTTTATTTACCGATATAAATCATACACGAATCAGAGTTTTCATGGAGATGTAAGCAAAGAATGATTGTACACAGAGCCACTGCGTGCACAAAAGAAATAATAGACATTTTCTAGGAAAAATGGGTTTTCTTTAGAAGCTTCTATTTTGCCCACATCCTGAATTCTTAGCCCTTAAAATGAGTGACCGTTTGTCAAAATTGGTTCAGCCGTTTTTTCATCATTCCATTCGCCGGAAATGGAACTATCAGATAAAATGTGAGGGTGAGCATGAGAGTGAATGTGTAAAAACAATAACAACACTCCAATAACCATAAATGTTTCCCTAGTCTAAGGAAATTAATTCCCTCAGGTAAATTATATAGGTTTTGAGATGTGCTAGGACCAGCTATTATAACAGCCATTTTCCGATGGTAAGAATAATAACAATATTGGTTTTATCTAGTAAGAGTGAAACTTGAGTTTGTAAAATAGCTTAAGCCGGTCCCACACTATTCGCGAATGTTAATTAATATTCGTGTATCAGGTTGTTCTCCTAAATGTGTGGGAGATACACAAATAGCGAATGCTCAGTCGAATATTTGGTATTCGTGGCGCGTATGAATGTATGTATACTTCATTCACGGTAGGAATTACTGTTTGAAAGGTCTTTTTTCCTACCAATATCCTACTATATAATAGATTTCTGGTAGGGAAAAAGGCCTTTCGGAAAATTAATTATTTTACTGTGGCAAACAACAAACAATTGTGTTCTGTGGTTGACTGTGGTTCAGAGGGAGTATCCAAGAATGTGAATCTGACTGTCAAGTTATGTTTTACACTTTGTATGTTTAAAAATATATTTAAGTTAATTATATTTAAATTATTTAGATTAATTAGATTAAGTTAATTTAACAAAATATGGTATGTAATCTAAACTATACCCCGATTATCTTCCTAATGTACATACTATTATTTTACAGCTAAAACAATTCACTAGGGCCCAATCTTACAATGTCACGTTAAAGTCCTCGTAACTTAACCGTTTGTAAAGTCTAACCGTTGGTTAAACTTAGCGTTGCGTTTTACAATACTATTTTTATGTGCGCGTTAAATTACGGATAGGTGCCTTCCATTAGTTCTTAGCGTTAGCTTTCTCGGAGTGCTAGATTTGTGTCAAAGCTTTTGATTGGCCTAGCCTGACCATAGAGAATATAACCAAGTCATTACAACGTCTATGGAACTGTTATGAAAAAATCAATCAAGACGAGTTCAATATATCGAGTTTGTTGAGGTTATATGCTATATTTTATCGTATTTATTTTCCTGCTAAAATGTCTGTTGAGAATCATAAACGCGAACGAAGTGTAAATTTTAGCAAAGAAGAGGAAATGTTGCTGATTGAATTAATTAATCAAAGT
>CABEEJ010003232.1:28842-58380 GCA_901482245.1 Timema douglasi
CTTGGGTGATATGAATACTATGATTAGTGTAGAAGAAAGTGAGGTGTAAAGGTTACCTTGGGTGATATGAATACTATGATTAGTGTAGAAGAAAGGGAGGTGTAAAGGTTACCTTGGGTGATATGAATACTATGATTAGTGTAGAAGAAAGTGAGTTGCAAAGGTTACCTTGAGTGATATGAATACTATGATTAGTGTAGAAGAAAGTGATGTGCAAAGGTTACCTTGGGTGATATGAATACTATGATTAGTGTAGAAGAAAGTGAGGTGTAAAGGTTATCTTGGGTGATATGAATACTATGATTAGTGTAGAAGAAAGTGAGGTGTAAATGTTATCTTGGGTAATAAATCTATCACAGCAACCTCCAGACAGGCGTTTAATGTGTGCTGATATATTTGTAACAGCAGGATGACTACATACATACACACACATACATTACATTACATTACATACATACATACATACATACATACACATACATACATAAATACATACATACATTCGTACATTCATACGTACATACGTTCATATATACAGACATACATACGTACATACATACATTCATACATTCATACATACATACGTACATACATACGTGCATATATACATACATACGTACATACATACATTCGTACATGCATACGTACATACGTACATACATATATACATACATACATACATACATGTATACATACATACATACATACATACATACATACATACATACATACATTCGTACATTAATACGTACATACGTACATGTATACATACATACGTACATACTTACATTCGTACATTCATACATTCATACGTACATACGTACATATATACGTACATACGTACATATATACATACATACGTACATACATACATTCGTACATGCATACGTACATACGTACATACATACATACATACATACATGCATACATACTTACATACATACATACATACATACATGCATACGTACATACGTACATACATACATACATGCATACGTACATACATACATACATACATACATACATACATTCATACATTCATACATACATACATACATGCATACGTACATACGTACATACATACATACATGCATACGTACATATATACATACATACATACATACATACATACATGCATACATACTTACATACATACATACATACATACATACATACATACATACATACATACATACATACATGCATACGTACATACGTACATACATACATACATACATACATTCATACATTCATACATACACACACATGTATTAGATTTAGATCATAGGGCATAAGCAAATATTTAAAAACAAAGAAGAGGAAGGAGAAAAACAACAATGTAAACAACCTATATATTTTTAACTTAAGGTGACCTGGCGGTCTAGGGGTAACATGTCGGACTTCTGTGCTGGGGTCCGGGGTTCAATCCTCTGTCCCGGCACAGATATATCTGATTACCAAACCTTTCCTTCACCTCTGACAAGACATCTTGTGAATGTGAGGAATGCCAGGCCTCCACCTTGGTTCGGATTCCACGTTAAACTGTAGGTCCTCCATTCCATCTCACAATCACCCTACCATTACACATTAGCGTAAGTTCGTATAACCCGAACGGGTAGTAAGACGCGGTGCTAATAGTAGTTTTTAACTTAATATCCATGATATAAAACAAATAAACAAACAATTTCCGTAAGCTTTATAATAATTGTTGCACCATAAAGTAGTGTGTTGGTATTATTTGTAAAGAAAGAGAAATGTTTTATTTATTGATATACAACCGCACGCAATTAAAGGTTTCTATGGGGATGTAAACAAAGAATGAAAATTTGAAAATTCGCTGGGAAAATCGGGCTTTCGTTGAAAATTACTCATTTTACCAACATCCTCGACAACTACATAATCTTTAAAATGAGTGGTCGTTTATCAAAATATGTTTAGCCACTTCCCCGTAATTTTTATAACCCGTGACTTGCTTATTATTATTATTAATATATAGCACCGCGTCTTACTACCCGTTCGGGTTATACGCTTTAAGTACTAATCACGCTAATGGATTAAGAATTGGGAAGGTTGAATTAGAGAAAGTGAACCCGCTATTGTGTGAAGGGAGAGTGGAAAACCATTTAGGAAAAACCACCCCCAGTTCACCCGACCGAGATTTCGAACCTCGATCTCCCCGTCCACAGCAGTCGAGCTCAACACGACTAGCGCGTTAGCCAACTACACCACCGAGGAGGGTGACTTGCTTATCAAAATACATATAAGATATGATAGAGAGAGAGAAAATATGATAATGTGAGTGTGTGAAAATGAGTGTAAAAGACTGATAATGAGCAAGTGAGAGAGATTGAGTGAGTGTTAACAAGTGATAGTGAGAGAGAATGAGTATGTGTTGGAGAGAACCGGGAAAGAGAACCGGGGGGAGAAGTGGGAAAGAAAGAGTGTGTTCGAGAGTGTTAGAGAAAGAGTCTGTTTGAGAGATAAAGTGAGAGTGTGTGTTTGAGAGAACGTGAGAGAGTATATGACGGAGAGTGTCTGATAAAGTGTGTGTGATATATTGTTTAAGTGCAATTTTGGGAGAGAGACTGTGAGATGTATTGTGTGAAAGAGAGCAAAAATACGAGACCGTGTGAGAGAGACTTTGAGAGAGAACGTTAGAGCAAGAGAAAGTTTTAGAGAGATAAGGTTTTAGAGAAGAAAGTTTGATTGAGGAAGATTGAAAGAGAAAGAGTGTGTGTTTGATAGAAAGAGAGATTGAAAGAGAGTATGAGACACATAGAGATAGTTTGGATGTGAGAAAGTTCGAGAGAGATTGTTTGAGATAGAACGAATTTGATGGAGTGATTTTGAGAGAGTTTGAGAGATAGTTTGATAAATTGAAAGAGTTTTAAACAGAGAAATAGACAGAGAGAGAGTGAGAGAGTGTGTAAGAGAGAACGAGAGGGAAAATGTAAGAGCTTGTAAGAGAAAGTTTGAGAGAGACACAGAGTTTGAGAGAGAGAGAGAGTAGGAGTTTAAGAAAGATAGATTAGGAGTAAGTGTTGTACCACCCCCTTCTCCTCTACTGGACAAGGGCAGGTGAACACGTACAATAAGGTAAAGAGGGCAAGAAAACAACAAGAAATGATTTAATTGCAGAAGAGCGTTAGGACCACATATTCGTTGATAGGCCTATACTTGGACCTATTCAATAATCTGTCGTCATGAACCCTTCTCAATCACCATCCACTACTATACCTTAATACTCAAAAGGAATGGTACGAGAGTCTTTTGTTTGATCAGCCAAAATTATTTTGAACTTGTCGATGTAAATTAAAGATTGCGAGTCTAATAAATAAATATTTATTTGAGAAAAGATTAACAATAATTATATATATATGTGAATATATGCATACAAGTAACAACAGATAGTTAGAAGAGAATTACATAAAATAAAAGGAAAAAAGGGTTATGCCCATAACTATACAGAGGCGCTGTATCCATAGCAACCTTGTCCTAACAATTACATTTACAACGTAGCTATTACATAAACAAAAAAAGAGGTAAAGGGGTTATGCCCATAACTATACTGAGGCGCTGTAGCCATAGCAACCTTATCCTAACAATTACATTTACTACGTAGCTTACGGCCCCTTAACAGGCCTCAGCGGCAACCCGCAGTGCGCTTCAGCGCTAAACATTACATTTTACAAAGGAAAGTTACGTACGCTTCATAGTTACAAAACATTGGCGTATTACTTAAATGGCAACCCAAAAAAGAAAGTAAAATATTTATATTATTCTTAACCCAAATTAATCCAGGCATTCGCCTTGTAAAGGTAAGTTAAAAAAATATACAAAAGGTCCCTCATAGTTTCAATCTCGGGACAACAAGCCGGAAGGGCAAAACCCTGGCAATATATTTAACAAATTATAAATAGCATTACGTCATATTAATCTACGTACTTAGCCATTCTTACAATATTACAGAAAATGACAGATGAAAGTCGAAAGGAAATTTAGAATGTACTGGCCAAAAAGAGAATTTAGACCTAACCTATAGTCTATTAAAATATTCTTTAACTATTTTCCAAACAGTAAATTTTGAGTAGTACGGCCGAAATTTGAATTTATACCTTTGGGAATAATCCCATCCCGTGATGTGTGTCCAAGACACGGACAAACCAAGAAGTGCTGCTTAAGGCAAACGACATCAGATTATAAGCAATTTTTCTCTGAGAGGAGGGGAACATAGGGGAAGCCAAAAGAACATAGTAGAACATTCACATGAAACAGCGGGATTGGTGGTAAGAACAAATAGGACATTGGAGAGACGTCTGGAACGTCACGTGATCACTATTTGACCACTTCCCATGGGGCAACGCGAGAAATGCCACGCTCACCACGCCACACCTCCACAGTCTATCAGTTACGCCTTTTCACTCGGGGCGAGAACAATGTACGCGGGCCGGGATGTTTGTTGATGAGACTTCACACACAGAGACCGAGAAACGGGGCAGTTTTGGTGAGTCTTGTTATGTCCACTCTTCGTGGTTGTAGACTTGGTGTTATTTAACTCATATTTGCTTCTTGCTTGTAACGTTGATCTCAAGCAACGTTACAGTGTGATAAATATAATGTTTGAAAGAGTGTTTAATTGTGTGTGTGATTAGAGAGAGTGTGAGAAAAAATTATAGAAGATGTGTGAGAAAGTGTTGTAATAGTGTGTGTGTGGGAGAGAAAGAGGGGGGAGAGAGTGTCAGAGAGAAAGTGTCAGAGAGAAAGTCAATGTGAAAAGATAAATGGAACACACAAAACATTATTTTGAAATATTATCCCCTCAATATTAAGTATTAGGATGGAAACAAATTGAACTTACTGTATTTTTATTGTGCTTCTATGTGATAAAATGGATATAAGAACCCATTATTTGAAAAAAAAAGAATGGCAAAACCCATAATTAGATAGATAAATAGCCATTTTCGGGCTTATCAAATTATATATAAGATAAGTATGCTCCTGAGTCTACGGATTTTCAGAGATTTTCTTTTCAATAGTTTAGATTTCAATAGTTTGTTTTCCTTTTGAAAGTATTCAAAATATGTTTAATTTTTTCAGTCTTATTCACAAATGGTTGACTTGTTTCGTTGCTTATGTTTTGAGGGACACATTGAAAAACACCTACATCATCTTTGGTTTCCTTTCTCTGCATATCTATAGAATAGAGTATATTGCACATGGACGTGCCTGACTTTGCAATTTTGGAGGACAACTTTATTTCCAACTCAGGGGCACGGGGTGCTAGGGGGAGGACACACATTATTTCCAACTTTGAGGGGGCACATATTATTACCAACCTATATAACATAAATGTAGCTGAATCTAATACTACCCTTTAAATATTTAGTTAGACACATTCAGATGAACATTAATATAAATTCATGATTTTCCCTACAATACAAATTGGTTTATGAATAAAAAATAAAAAATAAATAAATGAAATAATAAATGCCTTATTTTTGTATTTTAACGTAAAAAAGTTATTTTCATTCTAAGAAAGTGAGGTTTAAAAATTACTTTTAATGTTCATGTAAGGCTCAAGTGCATAGAGTTTGACAAAACATGGTTTTGATTATTCGCTAGAAATAAGATAGTTTACCCAACTTAAATGTGAACGAAGCCGTGGGCAAACTCGAGTAAGTTAAAATAATTATAAAATAAATGAATGGTTGATTAATTCATTTAACAAAATTAGTAAAGAAATATACGCAGAAAAACAGATAAAATATACTTTGGCATTGAAAAAAGTTCAAAATTCAAAATAATACAAAATTATTAAAATGTATATGCTAATTAATCAAAAAGGGTACGGGTACAAAACTTTTTATTTGTGGTACAATAAGGTACAAAAACAAATACAAAACTTTGGCAATGCAAATGTCAACATACAAAAGTGGTACTACAGGTTAATGGACGTGCTGCTATACCTTGGGAAGTAGTAAATTGAGAGAAGACAAATGTATTTTGAAACGGTAGTATATACTATTGAACTAAACATTACACACCCTCGCCATCTAGTAACATCACTACAAATCATAATGAATGTTTCTGAAGACAACACAAACACTTTAAATAAATGGTCTAAAAATTAATTTTACGAAAATTCATTTGGCCTAAAAAATAACTTCGCAACAGGCATTTGGCCTAAAGTCATTTGGCCTAAAGTCGTTTGGCCTAAAGTCGTTTGGCCTAAAGTCATTTGGCCTAAAAACTAAATCCACAAAAGTCGTTTGGCCTAAAGGCATTTGGCCTAAAAGTCATTTGGCCTAAAGGCATTTGGCCTACACTTTAGGCCAAATGACTTTAGGCCAAACGACGGGTACCCCATGAGCCTACTTAATAACTTCAACTGATGGGCCTGAGTTTGTTTTCCAGAAAGGGTTTTGCATTTTATTTTTCTTAAGAAGAATAAATTATCTTGTAAAAAAAATTTATCGACATACTTACTTTTAGTAACATGCTTGAATTAATTATAAATTTAATTGAAAAAATATTAACTGTACATATAAATGGTACGGTGCACCACACAGACTTCCTATCGCTTTAATCTTAAAATAGACATTTACTTAAAACTCATAAAATTTGCCAAGAGAAATAACAGATATATACATTGTTGTAGAAACAATACACCAACGATCATAAATGAAATAATATAGATTGTTACTTATTCTGTGGCATTAGGACTCCCAGACTCATTTATTGAGAAATTCCCCACTCTTTTCCAGCTTCCCTCCCCCCACAGACGCATCACTGGAACCGCTGGCGCTATGGGGTCCATCTTCATTTGGGGCTATATGTAATAATTAAATTGATAGCATTTTCGTTTATCCCATAGATACCTTACGAAAAAAAAATATGATGGTGTAATAACTTATTATAAAATAGTATTTATCGTTATCTTGGAATCTCTATAGAAAAGTTTTTTAAAATTCATTGAGTGATTTTTTGTATTTGAGGAGTTTAACAAAAATAGAGACGTGACCCTATAATCTTTATGGAAAGATTCTTTCTTTATTTTTTTGGTACTCATACCCAGAAATTTCACCACAGAAGCCTAAGTCGATCCTGATTAGGTTAAGGTGTCTGACCATAGTTTCTAAATAAATATAGTTGTATATATGTGGAATGATGCTTAATTTATTTATAATATTTCTTAAATTAACTTATTTTTGGTAAAATAAGTTTGGTAATCAATGACACACAATGCAGTTGTTTTATGTTCCTTTAATGAGTGAGTACATTAGGACCTCTGGAGTTTAAATTACATGTTATATCGATACCGGTGTTTATGATGATGCAGATGTGGGTCCGTGTATGTCTTCCGTTTGGACAGCAATTATAATAATTCCTGTTTTTATTGATTCTGATGTTGATGATGATGATGATGACGCGTGCATGTCTTACTACACAATTGGTATCACATGGCTATGATCTGATTTTGTATGTATATTTCTCAATGTAGGATTACTTATTGGTGATTTTGTACCGTGGCTACAAACATGTTCTCCACATAACCTATAAATGTACAGTTACACTTACCCCGTTTAACCGGGAAACCAGCGCCGCTCATGAGTCCTCCGAGCACATCATCACTCCTCTAACGCTAACAAGAAAAACAAGACTGTTTCCTCGGAATGTTACGTAGTTCCTCTGACTTTCCCCGAGTAGCGGACGCTGCACAGGCGCTAAAACTCGGAGAAAGAAGCGCTCTGGGTGATCACGTGATGTTCCCTACCCCCCGTATTATCTCCCTCTTGGCGTTGTGTGCAGGCGTCACTGAGGGGAACTCGCGCTAACTGGCTGATGGTGACATAATGAAACTTGTGTATCCTCCCTCCCATATTTTCCCCACTGTGCAAATCTGAATATAAGCATGTATCCGGCAAGGAGTAGGCACTCTTTGATGCTTTTAGGATGTAGGATCTTTCTACATGTAAGTGTCCGTTATGTTGGAAAAACTTTATATAATATGTAAACCCGGGGAACAGTTAAATTGTTACTTAATTATGTAGGGACAACCAGGTAATTTAAGGGAAACTTTTGATAGGAGTTGAGTTGAGGTAGGGAATTTCTGCCATACAGTGGCGTGTTGTGATGTCAGGACTTGGAGCCTTCGACGTTTGACAAGAGATTGGTTTTTTTCGCAGATGTATGACTTACCTTGTGAGTTTTAGGGGGCAGGCATTGAACCTGGGCCACCCAAGTTAGGATAATTTTGTGATTTTTGGGGGCAGGCATTGAACCTGGGCCACCCGAGTTAGAATTTTGTGAGTTTTAGGGGTCAGGCATAGAACCTGGGCCACCCGAGTTAGGAGAATTTAGGGAGTGTTTCTGGGTCAGGGAGCCAGCAGTAGTTCTGGACCGCCCGTGGTTTCCAGATATTTTGAACAAGGTCTGGACCGTTAATAGAACACCTCTTGGGTGTTTTGAATGCCTGAGCAAAGGGATTGTCGGTCACTGTATGACGGGAAGTATTTTGAGGATACTTTCCAATTTTTAGAAGTTAACCCTTATCGAGTTTGTTTTTGTTGTGCTCTCTGAGAGGTTATAAAATGAGCCCATATTATGCTACAAGTTAAAAAAAACTCTTTCTTAATTAAATTTGTTGGAAGAGTGAATACAATAATAACAATAATAATTATTATAATAATTCTCAATAATAATATGTCCAAATATGAGTTTATATTAGACTACTAAAGTCTTGTTGGAGGTTGTGTATACCATGATTCTGTGTGGAGGAAATTTGGAGTCAGTGTGATGTGAAGATGTTCAGCATTGAGTTTTTCCATTTTATTTTATTTGAGGTTATGTGTCCTCACAAATAAATCTACAGTTAGATGATTTTAGATACTTAGTTATTACCTTTTCTATGTTATTAGACAGTGTATATGTATGATATTACCTTGTCTATGTTTGAAAAAGGCACTTGTATATTTTTGCTGGTTAGCTGTGTTTTTTTTTTGTTTGTTTTTTGTGTTTGTTAAGTTAAGCTATTTTTCAATAAATGTGTTTTAAGTTAGGATACCTATTGTAAGTAAAGTTTGTGCTCATATAGCAAATTTTAGTTGATTAGGTCCATAAAGTTGGATGTGATGGCTCATATAGCAAGTTTGGCCATGAGGCTTTTAAGAGTATGTGTAACATATATAGTTAAGAGCACGGTACTTAGAATACACGGTAGGGTCCACAAGGCAGGTGCGCAGTAGCCTGTCGTATCTGTGACGTCAATGTGGCCCACTACGCGCTCAGCTGTATGCTCCCGCCAATTGTTCTTGTTGCTTAGATGCTCTAATCTTTCTTTATCTATGGCTCTAATGTTTTGATGTATGTATGCGTTAATGTTTGTTTACCTCTGTGTCGTGTGATATTAATTAGTAGTAGTGATGCCTTGTTGTGTGGTTGTTGGGTGCAATAACCACTCAAGAAACTCTCAAGAATCTGGGGTAGGATTTTATAGATTTCCAACAGACAAAACATTGCGAAAACAATAGGTGCACGCTTGTAAAAGATCTGACAATTTTTGTGTCTCTAACGCTCGTGTTTGCTCTGCTCACTTTAGTGAAACGGACTTTGAACGTGACTTGAGGGTGGAACTACTCAAATTGAAACCAAATAGAGTGTTAAAAAAAGTCTGTGCCCCATTTTAAATTACCAACTGTCACAGCTTCTTAAAGTAGTTCGGAAAGAAATAAAAGAGCTGATAAATGTGAAAAATAAAATAAAAAAAGCTTAAACCATCTTTTAAATACACATGAAAGTAATAATTTGCCCTTTCCATCCTTAGAACACGGGACTAGCCCAACACACTTAATAAGTACACAAGAGTTAGAGCTGGAACTGCTAAAGAAAGAAAATAATATTTTAAAGAATGAAAATAATGTTTTAAAGAATGAAAATAATGTTTTAAAGAATGAAAATAAAATTTTAAAGAAAGAAAATAAAGACAATCTGACAGAGTTGTAGCATGTCAATCAGACAGATTGCACAGCTACAAGTAAAAATCAATATTTTTATAATGTATGCAAGAAAGAAACTATATTAACATATTTAATTGAATCTACCTCAAAGTTTATTTTCTCTGACTAGATGCAGTCTAATAAAATTACGTATATCCCTAGATTCAAACACGTGGTTGGTCAAAAATATTGTCTTTTGATAAATACTGCAGCAGTTATCAAAGAAGAGGATTAATATTATCATATTTATGAATAAAATACGTTAACGCAGACCCTTTGCCATTGGATGATGTCGGATAAATTTACTTACGCTTGCCATGCTGTCCACAAGAAAAAATAGTAAAGTACATCTAGACCACAAATTCTCATAAAAATAATAACGGATCCTAAATCATATAATCATACCAGAGATATTTAAATAGAAATTGCTTTCATATCCTCTCACCCTGTCAAGATGTTATTCGATTGAATTGCCACATGGTAGAAGAAAATTATTCAAAGTTGGCAGCCACACGTGCTTACATTATAACACCTGACTAAGGAAAGGAGTGCATATCGAGTTCGACCTACTGACCCACTCCACGTCAAGAGTGTCTAGCGGTGAGCCAAGGAAGCTTGTTCCTCCCTTTACCCGCAAGTGGATTTATCTTGTTATTTCCTCTTTCTGCCCACCTTCGTCCATATTTCTCCTTTCTATGTTCCTGTGTTTATCACCTTCTCTGCTTTGCTCCATTCGTATCAGATTTAGCACTATATAAAGACCCCCAGCCAGGTCTCCATTACAGTCTATTTACTGCAACCCAGCATTGAAGGAAGAGCGTCTGCGCCGCATCAAAGAACACGACGACCATGAAGCTTGGGCCGTCTGATACGCCACCGCCATGGACAGGATGACGGACTTTCCGATAAAAAAAAAACCCGTCAAACTGGAGACGTTGGATCCACCGCAGCCATGGATAGAACCACGGACTTCAATTAATTAAGTATTTCAAAGTAACCAACGTGTCCTTATGACTCAGAATCTAAATTTTGTAGTAAAGGACAGGCAATGTCTGTTTGCACCCTTTTAGTTTTTCTGTATATTGTCGGAGACGATTTTCATTTGTGTTGATAGTTTGTCGAATTGACAATGGATCAACGGCAAGTCTTGTTGACTTCCTAACTTAAAGGTATATTTTGTTGTTTAAATATTGTGTCCTACAGAATGAGGGACAAGTCTAATAATAGCTAGTTTCATGTATGTTACATCAGTCCTAGAGACTATGTTGCTCTGCATATTTACCATACAGTGTTTACGTTACGAGCCTTGGGTTTGGAATACAGTAATGTCTTAGTTACAGACTTGCTAAACTTCCACAAGTTCCATTAGTCTAATTTGACTCAATGTTTCGCATGACGCCGTAAACGTCATGTACATCTGTTTAATTTTTGGATGGCTACAACCAGGTTGTCTGTATTGGATTACATACCTCAGTTGAGTTGGTGGAATTCTTTATTTTGTTTTGGTTAAGTAGTTACGCTTCACGTACTGTATTAGTTTGGGTGCGCAACCCAGGAAACTGCTATAGAGTCATAGTGGCGTTCGCGCAAATAATACCCTTTTTTTTGCCAGGTTTTTTGGCTCCTATTGTGTTAGTGGTACTCTTAGTTTATTTGCATCTAGGTTTTTGTGTACTATAGAATGCGTTGGCAGTACCGTAATGAGAAGAGACCAGCCATAGTACTATTTTGTTGACACCTGCTTATTAGCCATCAACCACTATAATCAAGGAACTTTTCTATTGTTTATCATTATACTAAATGTTTTAAAGAGTTTAATTTACAACCCAGACTGGCTTAACTGATTTAAAGTTATATATGTAATTACATATTGTTCTATATTTTGTTATTAACTACTATTTTTCTTCTTCAGAACAATTCATCCAGTAGCCCGGCTCCTACACAGCCCTAGTAGCTACAGCAGAATATTCAAATTCACAAAGTCTAATTATCTGCATCAAACTTTAAAGTATAACCTGTAATATCATTGTAAACCTCTATTTTGTTATTTCTGTTTTATTGTAATATATTTATATGTTGTTAAACATAATTATTTTTATATAAAAATGTACAACCTGTAGGACAACAGTGTGTCAGAGTTAGCCACTGCTAGGACAGAAATTTCTAGTTTAGCCGAAACTATAAAACAACGGCTGTGAGCTAAAGAATAAAATCTTTACTTTCGAGCCGTAGTGCATCAGTAATAATAAAAACTGGGAACTGCTCAACTGAAGACACAACTACATTAAGTGTTGATGTAATACAAAATCTGAGATGTGATATCCTGGAAGATTTACAAGTAGTATCTACAGTACAGGAGGAAATTGAAAATGAACAGCCAGAAGAGGAAGAATTTATATCGACTATTGAGCCCCAGTTAGCAGAAAGTAAAAATAATATTCATGGACAAGTAGCAGGAGAAAGTACAGACTTACTAAAGATGCTCGCATGGTATATTGCTTATAGAGGAAAAAGAAAAATCTAGCTACAGCTTACGAATATGGCCATCCAACGAGTCACTACCCTACAAAACAAATAGACTGGCTTTCGACAATATCAAGAGGAGGCCTGATTGAGCCAACAAGTGCGTGGGCTCAGATTATATTTAACAGGGAAGAGGACTTGAATACATTTAATGGCGGTGGTTTTAATAAGGATTGTGATGTGATGAAAACACTAGTGAACATCTTCAAGTTCAAGTACATCGGCATAAAGGAGTTCACTATTTCATGTTATGTTCGAACGCGCACCTTTATTAGAATGAAGGCTTTGAATAAGAAGAAGTCTCAGAAAAGACCAATCTACGGTAGTTAGAAGTCTGATGGTGGTAGAAAAAAATCAAAGAAACTAGCTAAGCTCAATGAGTTCATTTCGGTGAGTTTATCCAATACTACATTTCTTCATGATACATTTTATTTTATATCTTGCCTACATTATTTTGTCTGTTTTTAATCTATAATTATAAGAAATGGTCTTATTTATATTTATGTTGTGAAACTTTCTTTTAACCCCTTGAACATGTTCTTCAATGCGTACTTTTATTACAGTGGCAGTGTAATCTGTACATTTTAAAATCTTAACTATTCCAGCCAACTTAATTAAAAGCAGTGAGAAGTGGTTAAACATTGTCAAATCTGAAAGTTATGATCAAATTCCAATTTACTTTAAAGCAAATGTTAGGAGAGATGCAGCTAGCAGGCAGTGTTTTAGTAATGGACTAGCGCGGCCAGTTGGCACCGAGTGACGTGTTAAAGGTGCGGGACTGGAAGGGGAGATGCGCGTGGACCCTAGCGTGTATTCTAAGTACCGTGGTTAAGAGTGTTTGCTAAATGTGTTAAAAATAATCACAAAAGTGGATCCGTGAAGGATCATGGAAATAAGTAAAGTGCAACTAATAATTAAAAGTTGATCCATGAAGGATCATGGAAATAAATTAAGTGAAACGAATAATTAAAGAAGATTTTATTAGATTAAAACAAAACATAAGACATTGAAAAATATGAAATGTTTTTAACAATAAATGATAAGACACTTTGATTAGTGACAATTAAATTCAATTTTCTTAATATAATAAATTTAGATTATTTTATTTCAGTTAATCATAATTATGCTTGACATTTTATATTTTAACGTTTTGATTAATATAACTTCAACTTTTTTGTATAAAAACATTATGTGAACTTACGGTGAGAGATCAACACTTAGTCATTGTCATTTAAGTACTTCAATGTACTTCAAAAGTATTGAAATTTATGCAACTTTGTAAATTTTGTGAAACTTTATACAGAGTGTGCGAAAAGTGATCATGTTATTTTTTTTTGGCAAAGCGTATCGAAAAGTATACGACTAGTCTCTACTTTCAGATACTCTTTGGGGGGTATCGTAATGTCCCTGATTTGACCCTAAAGAATATTTGAAAGCATTGACCATATTCTCATCTTAATTATATATATTTTTAATTTTTATTTGAATTATATATTTTATTACTTGGCACTTAAAGCACTTCTTCTTCTAAAGTATTCAGATATGATAGTTATCAGATTATAACTAGGACTTTACTAGTTATTTCTTGTTTTTAAGTTCACGCCCTGAAGGTAGGAGGCATCAGCTATGGTAACTAACTTCAGTGTTTGACGTAAAGTTGAGTCAAAAATACAATATTAAAGTATTTTAAAAATTAACTTCCTGCTCTCGAACAACCCAGAATAATGTAGGTGTTTAATTTGAGACAGTTTCCGGTTCTTAAACATTCTAGTAAGTTCTATTGGACTGAGATATACCAAACAAGTGGTGCAATCTCAGAGCCACTGTGACATCAGTCATTGTTATGGACAGACGTGTGCTCGCCCTTCATAAAACATGATCTTTTTCTATCAAAGTTATCAATAACTATCATTGAATAAACTAATATCAACTTTATCTGACGTTATTTATTTATATCACAAAAAGTGAATCCTAATGTAGGGGAGTGTTAATAACTATTACGTAAGATAGAAATAGGCGCACAACGTGGAACGAGCTAATCAATGAGGTTACAATTGGAGTCCATACGAGGGGCCCGTTACGAGGGGTGTTACAAAGGGCATCCTAACCAGGGGCAAGCCATGAAGATGTTACAATAGGCGCACAACGTAAAGGCAGTCACAAGAACGTTACAATAGGCTCCCAACTAAGGGGCTAGATATGAACGTTACAATTTGGTTCCCAACTAAGGGGCCAGATATGAATGTAACAAATGGCTCCCAACATCAAGGGGCCAGATATGAGAAGATAACAAATGGCGTCCAAACGTGGGACCAAAGATATGAGGAGGTGTAACAATTGGCTCCCATAACGTGGGACCCGTTACAAGATGTAAAACTCGTCACCCACAACTGAAGGAGCAGTATGTGAACTTTCTAAAGGAATATGACGAACTCAAGTCACATGCAGAGCATTGAACCGTCAATGCTCCAGGACATTAAATATTAAATCCCACATCATTGTGTATTCAAGGAATTTAGTTTATCCACCAAACTGAGAATGGTATTTGATGCTTCTGTATAAATATCATCGGGTCAGTCACTGAATGATACATTATTAAAGGTTCCCGAACTGCAAAGGGGAATTGTGGAAATTGTTATGAATTTTCTATTTCATCCTAGTGTGCTCACCACTAATACATGCAAGCTGTATCGAAAAATACTTGTCACAGCAGATGATCAAAATTACCAGGTAATACTGTGGCGCGAATCCCCTGATCAACAGATTCAATAATAGCATTTGAATACTGTGACTAATGTTGTATCTTCATCTCCTTACTTAGTGATGCGATCCCTACGTCAACTCACTTCCGATGAAGAACTTCGTTACCCTCATGCTATAACCAAGTCCTTTGCAGGGACATTTTTGTTTATGACATAGTTACTGGTGCTGATTCAGTGGAATCTGCTTTAAGTTTACAAACCGAGTTGATTGAGTTGCTGAGCCTAGGAGACTTTCAACTAAAGAAATTGTCTAGCAACAACCCTGAAGTATTAAAGGGTATACCAAATAAATACCGTGAAGTTACCCTCATGTTTGAAGAAGATGGAGATCAAGTAATTAAGATACTATGGCTGAAATGGGACCCCGCATCAGATTAATTCTCTTATCGTGTACATCCGTCTGAGGTTACAGTTACGGAGAGGGCAGTTCTCTCAAATATTGCTAGGATATATTATCCTGTAGGGTGGCTATCTCCAGTGGTGTTCTGGGCTAAGGCGTTCATGCAGACTTTGTGGACCCTAAGACTTGATTGGGATGAAACACTTCCACCAGAGCTAGGACAAGCGTGGCAAAGGTTTTGCTCAAATTTCAAGTTCTTACACAAGTCAAGATCAACAGATTCATATCACCCAGTGATGCTATTAATTTTCAGCTCCATGGATCAATGATGCGTTTATCAAGGGATATGTAGCAGTGGTCTATCTTGGGACTACCACGGTAATGGAAAAATTCAAGTACACTACCTAATTGCCAAGTCAAGAGTTTATCTATTCCTAGGCTTGAGCTTTGTGGAGCTCAGCTCCTAGCCACACTAATGGAGTGGTTGAAGCAAAATCTTGAACAACGATTACAGGTGTCAATTGTGTAAACATTCTCAGATTCTACCATTGTATTGGCATGGATTCAAACGTCACCCCATCTTTTGTAAACATTCGTTGCCAACAGAGTAAAACAAATTCAAGCGGGAATACCAGCACAAAATTGTAAACATGTACCAACTCATTCAAATCCAGCTGACTGCATCCAGAGGCCTACGTCCTGAAGAGTTGACAAAATGCCACATCTGGTGGACAGGACAAGAGTGGCTGAAACTACCCTTTAGTAGTTGGCCCAAGCTCCCTGATGTGAGTTGCCATGTAGAGTTACCTTCTAACGAGTTACAAGTTAATGTTATATCAAATGGGCCGACACTCACCACCACCCCTGATGAACTCCAACACAAGAGCACGAGCTCTAACCTCCACTCTCCAACTGGCACAACTGACTGAGCGGAGCTTTCAATCGACTGACTGCTCGGGACTCGATCCGCGGCCGGCCGGAAACGAATGAGGTTCCACGCGGCCAGACGAAGTTATGACTTCCGCCGTTAGGACAATCTGGAATTATCTAGCTGCTGGCAGATCCGTCCTTTGCTGTCATGTTTGTTCTATCGACTTACCCCCTCCTTCCCTTGCCCCGGCTCTTTGTGGATACAATAATGTATATATAGTGGAACGCTGATTTTCGTAGTCACTTATTATTCCACCGACTGACTTAGGTGAGGACGGCGACTAGGGGCCGTGATTTATTTAATATTCAAAACTTCATTTTCTGCGTAGTGGGGGATATCTTGTCTAAATTATTGTTGGGGACTTATAATTATGAAATGTTTCGCACAGGTCAAGGCGAATGCGCTTGCTTTCTCTCTCCTCATACGAGGTTTAATTCATTCTAATTGTACAATTTCATTTTGTTATATATAACATAATGTATATTTAATTTCAAGTATATGTTTTCGGCCACGCTTTGGCGAATTCTGCGTCTCGGGCTTACCACCCGCCCTTTCTTGTTTGCGTATTTAGTGTATATGGGATTATCTAGTTATCTATTTTCTGAGAGCGCAGGGCGCTTAGGTGTGATAGTTGAGGCTTGGCCTAACGTCTTATTCTATCTATTATTTTGGTTCAACTTTAGGTTGATTTCTTTAGATCTAAAGGCGCGTATTTGTTTTTCTTATTATTGCCTAGATTTAGATGTGTGCTAGGAGTTGCGGTTTAGTATCGTTGTTTGCACTTAATGCTATAACCGAAGGAACCATAGACTTCCATGATGGCGATTTATATTACTGTTGTACTGACAACCAGATTATAACTATATGTTTCTTTTCCTATTTTCAGATATTGTAATGTCAATTAATTCCTTTATCTAAGTAGAGTTATTTAAATCTGAGAGGATAAGCGCTTCACGCCATATTGTTATATTTTGCTCTAATTATGTATTTACCTTCTATTTTGTCCTAAATAAAACAAACAAACTTTGTTAATGACTGTTTAACTTCTTGGCTGATTTTCTCATCACTCTTCCTAAAATGTTAGCTAATTGTTACAAGAGGTTTACAACCTGAGTTAAAGATGGTAAAGGTTACCAGTCTAGCAGCAGAAGCGAATACATGGTAGGCTGACCTGCTCAAACACTTCTCATCATGAGTAAAGTTGCAACGAGTAATCGGAATTTTTAGTACGGGTTATTCAGAACTCCAAAATGAAGAAGCAAGATTGTTGTAAAGGCTCATTGTTGTCCAAGCTCAAGATTATGTATCAAACAAGTTCAACAACAGGCGTTTGAGTCGGAACTTGAAGGATTAAAGTAGGACAGGGAATGTTCACCACGTGCGAGGGGCCTAAACCCGTTTCTCGACCAGGAGGGCCTACTGAGGGTATGAGGTCGCTTGCGACACTCTTCACTGCTTTATGACACAAAACATCCTCTCCTGTTGCTGAAAAATAGTCACATCACCGATTTCATTTATGATCACTACCACATATATCACTTTCATGCTGGATTTCGAACATTCCACTCACTCATCCAAGGCCATTACTGGATTATCTCAGCACGTACTGTTATAAGGATCCAGATCTTCAAGTGTATAAGATGTTTTCGATTTAAGGCACCCAATCTACAAACATTCACGGGGGACCTCCCAGCTATGCGTGTGCAGCAACCAATACCACTTGTTCGAGGTGTAGTGGATTATGGAGTACCCTTCCAGATAAAGTTATCTGAGTTAAGGAATTCTAGGGTGCTCAAGGTTTATTTATGTTTGTTTGTGTTCTTGACAACTAAGGCAGTGTACCTTGAGGTGGTATCAGACCTAAGCGCAAGGGCCTTTGTCGGTGCAATTATTTGGTTTATTTCCCGTTGGGGTATGTGTTCAGACATTTATAGTGATTGTGGCACAAACTTTGTAGGCACCAAACGCCATTTTACAGCACTACAGAGGCTTCTAGGATCCCCTACCTAAACAAAGGTGGTAACAGATAAACTTTCTGTTAAAGGCATAAATTGTATTTCAACCCACCTTAAACTCAACATTTTGGCGGACCATGGGAGGCTGCTATCAAGTCATCAAAAACTCACATAAAACGAGTGGTGGGTAATCAGACACTTACCTTTGAAAAGATTTCCACACTCTTCATTCAAATTAAAGCTGTGCTAAACTCTAGGCCTTTCTGTGATCTCTCTGTAGAGCCAAATGACCTTGATCCATTGACACCAGGACATTTCATAGTGGGTCATGCTCTCACCAGCCCATTCGAGGAGATTGTAACGGAGTTATCTACCAATCGGTTCACTTGAATCACTGGCAGTTGATACAACAATCCTATCAGCACTTTTGGCAAATATGGTCCCTGGAATATATCCATACTCTCCAATAGCAACAAAAATGAACAATGAACAAGGTCAACTTACAAGAGGGACAGTTAGTCTTGATAAAGGAAGACAATATACCCCAAATCAGGTGGTTTCTTGGAAGAGTAGAAGAGGTGTACCCTGGAAGGTATGGTATAACTAGAGTTGTCAGTGTCCGCACCAAGCACGGGACCCTCACACGCCTGGTTGTCAAATTATGTCCACTTCCTTATCAATAGGAGGGATACATTATTTTGTAAACATTATTATGTACATGTCTTTTGTTGTTGGTTTGTTGTTCTTAAAAACTCACTTTAGTTTTTGGTGGGTGTTATGTTAGTATATTTTTCAATTGTTGAGGTTAAGACCGTTTCCTTTTTTTCCTTTCCCTTTCTTAACCCTTCCCACCTTCTTTAACCTTTCCTAACCCTTGAAGACAACAAGGACTTACACGGACCACTCTAAGCTTATTGTGTATCAATAGTTTGGCGGGCTCAGATTTCCCGCCATATGTCAAGTTTTTTTTCTCGCCAAGTGTCGCTGGTGCGGTTTTTATCACTGCCGGTTTAGTCATTCGTGCGCTGAGACTCGTTAGAGCCATAAGTAGGTTAAGGTTTCGTGAACTTTCACCCGGAAGCGGTCCAGGCTCTTACATTCTTGTGTGTGTTTATGAGGAGGACTGAACCAAGAAATGACCAATCAGACAAATACCAATTCCCATTCCCATACAGGCTATTTAGTCGGTGTTCGTAACAGTGGTCCTGAAGACGTTTTTTAGTTTATCATTAATTGAGAATTGTGCAACAATACAAGATGAGTAATATTTTAGGATTTAGTGTATGTACCGTAAAAAAGGGGGAACGCTATTGGCGTCAACAATGACTTTCAATTATGTCTACTTTTAGTTAAATAATTCTACTGGGGCTTTATATTTTGAACGAAAAGTGCATTTAAAAGGAAAAATAGCAAGACCAAAATCAGATATTACACAGATGGTATAACAAAAAATTAAAAAATAATTATGGTACTATTATTATTATTAGTAGCAGCAGTAGTAGTAATAGTATAAGTAGTAGTTTGCCAGTATTGTACTATACTACTTGATAAAAATCCCATTTTCGACATCGTTAAGTGTGCCCCTTTATGAGTGTTCATGACTCAGTTTACCCAAAAATTATCATCAATCTTTGCCACTTCCTATCCCTATCTTGAGCTAGTTCTATCTAGTCCACCTCATTACACCCTATATCTTTCAGGTCCATTCTAATTTTTTCCTACCATCTGCGCATATGTCTTCCCAATGGTATCTTCACATTGGGTTTGTCATTCAGTACCATGAACAAGGATCTAGAATCTCCCATTCACGCTGCATGTCCTGCCCAACGTAATCTACCAAACTTGATGATCCTAACAATGTCTTGTGATGAGTACAGGGTATTTAACTCATCATTATGTAACCTCTTCCACTCCCCAGTAGCCTCATCCTATTTTGGAGCAAATTTATTCCTAAGCACTTAGTTTTCAAACACCCTAAATTTGTTTTCGTCATTTAATGTATGAGAACATGTTTCGCACACATAAAGATCAACTAGTAAAATTATTATTTTTCTACTGTAGCATATTTATTCTAATTAAATAATTAGATCACCCGAAGGCAATAACATTTAATATTGACAAGCTCATTCGGACAAGTACATAACTACACGGATACATAAAAAATCTAATCACACATAATAGTGTTTGAACAAGTGGTGTATTTCTTCACCAGAGCGTAATGCCGACATAATAAACATGGCATGAAAGGTCACTACCATTACCAATACTTTACATCTCTCCCACCTAAGATACAAAACAATATTGCCGTGGACTATAAAAAACTTATCTTTATAAGTTCAGTCTCTCAATTGGTTTAATGCACCTCCTGGTACATTTATTCCCATTTAAACTTAAGTCCAGCACATTTTTACCAGCGCTACCATTCTCCTTGCATCTTCTGTTTCCATGTATATCATTCTCAGTCATGCTACTCCTCTCCTCTGAAAGTAATAAGTTATCTTCTAAGTAAAGATCTCGAACCTCATGATTAGTTTCGTTTCTTGCTGGAGATTCTGCGTCGCCTACACTTGACCTCTGTATATCCATATTTGAACTTAAGCATATATCTATATTTTATTGTTCTCTTAATGGAGTACACTTTGGAGATGTACAGTACATCTACGATAAGTTACACTTTTTATACGTATTAACAATATAAAACAAATTCAGAAAGGAAGAAATTTTTTTGACAGTTGCAAAAATTACTAAATCAATTTTCACCTATTCATATGTCAGGTTTTTTTCCCTCAAAATAATGTTGTTCCTATCAGAATGCTTTATAAACAAATGCATCTATGACAATAATCTTCAGTATTCATAAAAGTTTTAGTGAGGGTTTCAAGATAACTTTCGTTTTGGAGTCAACCTTGCCTTTGTTTAGTACCTAATTATTATTTAATATTTCCAGATGTCACTGTAATTATTTTAAATTAATTCTAAATTTGCTCGCAATACACTTATTTTGTTTTTAAAAAAAAAGACCTATTGTTATTTGACTAGGAATACAAATATTGAATACATGGCTGTGTTAATTTAGATATGGCTGTGTTAATTTAGGTAGGGTCTATATGAGATAAACAGTTACTATCATTAAAACATATTAAACAAGTGGGGCTTATTACTATGCCAGACTGTTCCAGGAGGTTGATGTTTGATACTAACCTGCTACACATTATGTTAGGTCCACTCTCTGAGCTCCCATCTCCTCTCTAGTTGATGCTCACACACTTCATTCTCCCTTTTTAATCAGTGCAGTCTTAAAAAAAAATAGTGGTCGGTGCCTATTTATTTTGGTGAAAGGTAAATAGGAAGCAAAACATGTTTCTATTTATCAGTAATAGTTATACTTACCAAACTCAGAGAAATGTTAGGTTGGTTATTATCGCCATCATCATCCTCATCATCACCACCACCACCCCCACGAACATATTCCAGCTCTGGCCGTGTCTCTTAGTAACATAATCCTCTCCAGTGTATCCTTTCTCCCCACCACCTCTCCTCCTCCTACACCATGACACAGTTTCCACTCTCCTCTGTACTTTCTTAAGTCACCTGTCCCTTGATATCCTCTCCTCTCATGGCTGTGCCACCTTGGTCTTGCACTGGCTCCTTAACTATTCGTCTAAACCTCTCATTTCTCATCCTATACATTCTTGTCATTCTTATATTACTTCTCTGAAATTTAATTTTCTTTCAAGACTCGAACAAAAGGTTGATTATAATTAATAAAATTATATTTCTAAGCATATGGCTATACTTACAATCTTGTCTCCATGATAAAATCACCACAATCATAATGCAATAACCTCAAGCCACTCACGTTTGTGACCAGGTTTCTGTCACTATGCAGTGGTCTCGTAGTGTAGCCAACTCAAAACTAAACCCACCAAAACCCAAAATCGGTAAATATGTCTAACAAAATTTGCTATATATTTTCAGGTTTATTAATGTTGTGTTAATCATGATACCTCAAAAAAAAAAAGAATTAACTCAAACTTAAATTTGAGATTTGAAAATTCCCTCCTTTTCTTTTAGCTTTTTAATCTGACCTACCTTTATCGACCTAATCGATGGATTATGTATTTTTAATAATGCTATAACTATTTTTGGAACTTTGTCATACTACATGTTCCAGTACACTTATGTACAATATTCTGAAAATTTAAAAATGACACCTGGACACGGGAATCGAACCCGGGACCTTCCCGTGTCCGGGTGTCATTTTTCAATTTTCAGAATATGATATATATGAGGGACTATCCCCACTAAAATGCATTAACAATAGTTTCGGCTATTTGTTTAATTAACTTATGTACTAATTACGTAAATGGGTTAGCTATTAGGAAGGTTGAATTTAGAGGAAGTGTACCCACATTTGTGTAGAGAGATCGACTAAGTGAGAAACCATTTAAGGAAAACTACCCTCAGTACACCTGACCAGAATCGAGCCACAATCTTTCTGTTATTGAAAGTCTAGTCTATTGCGAGAGTAGCTCCTTAGACTATGCAGACACTGAAGCTGGTTATAACAGTATTAATTAATATATTGACTACCTATTATTTAAACTCATTCATAGTATTCATCAGCTGTTCAAGATTCTCTCTGCTATTGAAACAAAGTATAGAGTCACTCGATGTTAAAACATTGCAAGGGTAACATTCTCCTCTACCTCCATTCAAACATCCCTTCCTCCATCAGGCTTGATCAATATCTTTTTCGTTTTGGCACCTTTGGCCACTTCATATGTAACTAGATAATTTGTGCTGACAATTTGTTACAGTGGCTAGGTATTAAGTATGGCCAGGGCCTTAATGCTTTCTCAAAGAAAAAATCTTCACGTTAAACAATACAGGCATACTTTCTTTCATTTAATGAACAAATTTACATCTTAATATTATTCTAGGGGTTCTAGGTCTCAACAAAAAGCATACTGGCTCCACTAGGGCCATACTTAATCTCTGTTAGCATATAATACTTGTGCGTGCGTGCGGAGCGTATTTGGCGGTATCCCTGGTGATAGAGAAAGAAATTAAGTTTAATTCTTTATTATCAGTTATTGTAAAACATACTAATCATGAACTGTAACTTGGAAAATAACAATGTTAGCTAAAACTATACTTAAATTAATTTATAATGCCCTAATATTAACGTACAGTGCATAACATAAAATGTACAAAAAGTTGAAACATTAACCACATGCACCACTCGTGATTCTTTGTCTGTGAACTCTATCGTTGAAAGTAATGTGAGTCAATATTTTATGTATTATGGGTTATGCACTTTTACAACTAGTTAGGCATTATGCATGAATATCAACCCAACCTTACCAAACTTGATGATCAGGGTGAAATTATCATTTTAAATTAGTTCAATAAGGGTTATGGGTTTGATTATTAGGAGAAACAAACATGTATGATTGGGATAGTGGTTCATTTTCTTTTCCTAAAATGGTAAATTAGAAATAGAAGGTTTGTTCATCATATAATAATTAATAAAAATTAGTCTCTTATCAACACACTGACATTAAAAATACTCGCAATCAACTACTAATTCAAATAATCTGGTCATAATATTTTAAATCCATCCTCCCAAGTTAATCATGTAAACCATTACCACCATGCAGCACTTAAGAGTATTTAAATTAGATTATTTAATGATCTTGTTTAATAACTTCGCTATGCTAATATTATTACATTCAATATGTAAGCTAGGTATACAAACGGAATGGATGGTGCAAAAGAAAGTTAGCTGATCAATTTTTTTACTGTTCCATTAAATATAAGGGTTGGTAACATTATTATAGTAGAGCTGAGAGATATCATTCGGAAGTTGTGTGTGTGTGATATTCAGCCCATTCTCTTTCCAAACTGACTATTTGTATCAGAACATGAATTACAAAATAATATTTCAAGAACAAAATATTTTAATTAAAGGGGAAATCCCAATATCAGAAATAATAAAAGTTTCTATCATGACAATTCTTTAACTCAAGACTCCTAGTTTTTTAATCACTGTGTCCTACTCCTTGTTAAGTTTATAGGCATATATTATAATTACTTTAATGGTGTAGGGATGAGGAAGGAAACATTTTAGAGGTAATCTACCCACATTTGCGTGGAAAGAGAGTTGGAAACAAATTATCAAAAACCACCCTCAGAATACTCAACTGGGATTCAAAACTTAGGGCCAGTTTCATAGTCAAGTTTAGTACGCCTCAAGTGCGGCGCTACACTAAGTAGATGACGACACCTACCTAAACTCGAATGGAATGGGCCGTTTTCGCATAAGAAACTGGCCCATTCCATTCTGGTTTAGATAGGTGTCGTCATGTACTTAGTGTAGCGCCGCACTTGAGGCGTACTAAACTTGACTATGAAACTAACCCCTTGTCTCTAAACATTTAGCAGGCCAGTCTAGCATGAGAGTTACGTCTTTCAGGTGTTTCCATCATTCTAGGTTTTGGGGGCCACAATTATATCCTTGAGACCAGTAATGGGCCACATAGTCCCCCCACCCCCCAATTTTTTTTGCCAAAATGAGAAAAATTTAGTTGTGGATGAAATAAGAAGTGCTAATTTAAACATTTTAAATTACATTCTAAACAAATTTTCTGACTAAAATATACTATTTTTGGTACAAAATACACTATAGCAGATGTAATTAAGAAATTAAACATCTGTTGGAGCTTTCTTGGATCTTTTTCACACATTCCAAAACTTTCTATTTATTGGCCACTAAACATTAATTTTTTTCTACAGAAGAGTGTGTTTCCAAAAAAACTTAACGGGTCACAAAAAATAGATTTGCGGACCATCAGTTGAAAGCCCCTACCTAAGACAAAACGGCCACTAAAGCTGGTGACTCCTAAATTGATAAGCAACACGCAACTAATATAAACTATATAGAAATTAAAAACCCAAGACTTTTTATCAAATAATTGATTATACTATTATTTCTATCACATCAAATGAGCAGGAAATTATTACTTAGAGCTTTAAGAAACACATTTATTACTTAAAATAAAATAAATCCTAATTTATTATATAAATTTACATAAAACATGGACGTGTGTTATAATTCAACATTGACTTATATGTATAAAAGAGAGAAAGAGATACCTGAAAGCGTGTTTCTCTCTTGCGCACTGGTGTGCATACGACGTCTCGAAAATTTCAGCCCCAGATGTCCATCCAGTTATATTATAGAGATCACTGCATTACAGGTATCTCAAACTCAACTAAAATGTTATATAATTTATTTATTTTATCAGAAACGTGGGCCTTTTGAAAAGCCATGTATAATTGATGGTACATTAAATTGTATTCTCACATTTTTCTAATATTTGTTATATAGTAACAACCTACTCCTCTTTTATATATTTTGTCGTAGACCACAATGATGATCTCCGATTATTTCGTCTGCAAATGGCGTCAATTTCATTAAAATTATTTTGGATAAGATTAAATCAAGAAAAACAAAAAGAAAAAACTAACTCCATAGCTACATTAAACAATTCAGTTCTGTATCAGAAAATATTTAATAAAATAGCGAGCGGTACCATGTGTGAACGGTGGAAAACTTTGGTATTGTAAAGAGAAAACTATACCCGATAGTTTCTACCTCTGTTAGTCAAATGCATGTTGATGATGACTCCAAAGTTATTTATTTAGGTTACGTGTATGAAATGGTTGTATTCATCCGTAAACTATTTATATAAGTAATCAGTGATATGTGTATTGTGTACAAAATTTATATACAAGTATTAATTGAATATAAAATATTCAAAATGATCAAATGGTCTCCAGTATAGTGTTGTACTGAACAGCCAATGTGAATATCCATGTATATTTTGATGCATTAAAGTGAACGTATTTATAATAGGCCTAGATAAGGATAAAATAAAAAAGCCCATCTTTGTAATGGTAAAGTATATAGCCTAGGCTTTAATTTTTATGTGATTTGTTGCATTCCATTTAATACACTAAATTGTAAATTCTTGTATGGGGTATGTTGTGGTTACACTGAATGTCAAAAATTTAGTTTATTTTTTAAATAACACAAAAATCTTTGATGAAACCTAAGAACCATACCTTTTAGATGTTTTTACACCTGAAAATCAAAAAATTTATACTATTATTACACTCACAAAAATGGTTGGGAATCCAATGGTACTCAAACCAAGATTATTAAAAACTTTCTTATAGTGAACAATTCAAAACCACACTCACCTAAGTTACATAGGAACAGGTATATTTAAAGCGTATAACCCCAACGGGTAGTAAGACGCGGTGCTAAATATATATAACAGGTATATTTGAAATATCTATAAAATATCGGTGACCTGGCGGTCTAGGGGTAAGGTGTCAGACTTCTGTGCTGGCGGCCGGGGTTCAATCCTTGGTCCCGGCACAGATTTATCTGATTACCAAACCCTTCCTTCACCTCTGACAAGACATCTTGTGAATGTGGGGAATGCCAGGCCTCCACCGTGGTTCGGATTCCACGTTAAACTGTAGGTCCTCCATTTCATCTCACAATCACCCTACCATTACACATTAGCGTAAGTGCGTATAACCCGAACGGGTAGTAAGACGCGGTGCTAATAATAATAATAATAATCTAAAATATCACTACCTAACAAAACTCTTAAGTAGGCCCCTATATTATAGAGCCAAATAATGTGCATTAATCATGTGTATTGATTACACTTCGCTTTCTTTCTCAACAGACAAATTTCTTCAAAATGGTCAACTAATTATTTTTTTTAAACACTTACAACTCAACTAACAACTTTTAATTTTCTTACACATTGCATTTGGAAGATCTTAGAAATTAAAATAAGATTGTATCAAAGTTGTGTAATGGTTTCTCAGAACATTCTAATAAATATCGATTTGTTTTTTAAAAGTAATCTGTGTAGATACCACCATAAATGTTTGTCAGTTCAAACTTTATTTGCACAAAGTGCTTTAATATGTATGAAAATTGATTTTTTTTCAATTAAGCTTATACTACTAAGAAAACTACTTTTTTTTTTCCATGAGTTGTTTTTACTAATGCGTCTCGTTACCTGTTTGGGTAATAAATATTATCTACTTATTATGCTGTGTTAGGGATGAAGAAGGTTGAATTTAAAGGAAGTTAACCCTAATTTTTTGGAGGGAGAGTGGTAAACCAATTGAAAAAAAATATAAACACTTCATTTCACCTAAATGGGATTCAAAACTTGATCTCCCCGTCATTGACATTCGGGTCTATTGAGAGAGTGATGTCTTAGACCATTTGATTACCAAAGTGGGCTTTATGATTTGTTGATTTGAAGACGAATCATCCTGTGCTAAGTGTTAAATTCAAATTTATTTTGACAAAAAATCAATTTTTTAATTTCCAAACCCAAAGGTTCAACTTGTTTCAGAAGTATGCAACATTTATGACTTATAGATTCAAGTTGCTGTAATTCTCTTGTTCTTGATAGTGAATTTGAGTCCAAACTATATTGCCTATGGATAAATTTAGTAAGGTAAAATCACCCACTTAGTTAGCTGCATGGTGTAGGCCCCCTAATGCACTATTCTTGCAATAAACTAGCTTGCCAAAGATGGGGAGATAGTATTTTATCTTGGTCAGGTGTACTGAGGGTGGTTTTTCTCTCTCTCCCTCCCTCCACGCAAAAGCGGGTAAACTTCTCTAACTTGAACCTTCCTAATCCCTACGTTAGTGTAGTTAGTAAATAGATGTGTAACCCAAATGGTTAGTAAGACTTAAGAAAAACAAGTCAAACAAAAATTAATATTTTAATCAAGGTGACCTGGTGGTCTAGGGGTTAGGTCTCAGACCTCGTGCTGGGGGTCCGGAGTTCAATCTTCGGTCCCGGCACAGATTTATCTGATAACCAAACCCTCTCTTCACCTCTGACAAGACGTGTATTAATCACAACTTGTGAATGTGGGGAATGCCAGGCCTCCACTATAGTTAGGATCCCACGTTAAACTGTAGGTCCTCCATTTCATCTCACAATCACCCTACCATTACACATTAGCGTAAGTGTGTATAACACGAATGAGTATAAAGACGCAGTGACGACGATCCCAACTGAAACCTTGGGAATCCAAACATCAAATAAACCTTATGTAACATTGATTTGTTAAGCTTTTTGTGTTTTCATTGTAACAAGCCATTTACTTTTCGTTTAAACTCATAAGATCACAATCAGTTTGAAAATAATTTTCTGCTTACATTGTAATAGTTTATTTTAAGCTGACAGCCATGGACGTATTTACCATAAAATATTAGCCTACATGAATAGGCTAAAATATTCATACAACTACTTTTTTTTTTTTTGCGTACAGCATATTTGATCATGAGAAATGCAGTAGACCTATCTGGTTCATTCACTGTACATGTAGACTTTTAGCTACTCGGTGGGAACAGATCTTTGCTCAGGATACATACCGTGGAGGTTGTCTACATGTTATACACACAATGAGATGACATCATGATAGTGATTATTTTTGTGTGTGTAGAGTCTGTGAAAATCCTAAACATAGCTTGAGCCTATAACTAATCAATTCATCAAATTAATTTGTAATTTGTAAAAATTCACACCATGAGTTTTTTATTTAAAAACTATTTTCACCCATTTTAAAATTTATTTTTAGAATTTACCTATTCAAGGCAAAAATATTTGATAAAAAATACACTATTATTATTGTTTCATAAGGCCTAGTTATCTAATTTACATATATCAAAAGTCTTATTCAACCCTTGTTGGACAAAATTTTATTTGCAAGATTATAGAAGCTAAATGTATTGGCCAAACTAATAACTGCAATCGAGTTTTTGTCGTTCCTGACTATTTAAAATATTGCTGACATCTACCACTACATTTTACTCAATTTAAACTATCAAACCATTTTAATCCTTTAATTGAAATGAATGGGAAAGCTAAGCTTAGACTAAAATTATAAATCTGAAAAATATATATAATCCTAA
>CABEEJ010003232.1:62515-87079 GCA_901482245.1 Timema douglasi
CTAAACCGCTCATTAAGTCTCGAAAAAAAAAAAGCTACAAACAAAATAGAAATAGAACCTCTGTTAGTCGTGCATGTTGGTACGCTCGACACCTCTGATCACTGTTTTCATATATATAATATTTATCCACATGTTTCTAGTTTCTACATTCACAACACGTGTTTTAGTTTCATACAAGTGCGAATTATATATGTGCTAATAAATTATATTCAGTAGTGATTTAAATTGAATATTTTGATTAATATTCGTAAATATGAGTGAAAAAAATTGTGCTTATAGACTTTTTCAAGTGCTCCAATATAATTGAGGTTAACTATCCATATGTATTATTTATTGATATAAAAATAAAACATTTAATAAACTTTTTGATAAAAATGAAAAGTGAATATTAAATTAAGAAAATAATAAATATTTAAAAAATCTTGTTTCTGAAAGACTAATTTCACCTCGTATTCCTTTCATGATGCCAAAGAAGTATAACTTCTCACGCGCGTACATAAGTACACACACCAATTTTTCTTTTTTTTAAAGATAAGTGATTGCTTTCCTCGGTTTCTGTGATCTAGAAAAAATTATCAGAAAGTGAGTATTTACATTCATTTCCAAAATTCCCTCATCCAATACCACAACACATTCTATTGTGTTTGTCAGACTCTTTATACATTGAAATTCCATCTTACACAAAGCTTACATACATTTAAATGAATTTACCTGGTATCATTTGATTGATGTTAATTGCAGATTCATTTAATGACTTCTCTTCTATTTCAAAAAACAAGACACATTCTTGGTTGTAGAACTCCTCTGATGAAATCATGGTGCACAACATCACTAAGTGATTATGGGAAGCTTCTTCAAGATCACTGGCTCAGTCAGGAAGGGAAAGACTGGTACATCTAAGCAAGCCTCTTGTGTCATGGATATAGGTTGAAAAAGAGTAGGGTCATAGCACACTGTTGAATAGTGTGACAATACCATATAAAAAACTTTTAACTACGATGGGTAACCTTGCTATTGGCGGTGACTACTAAGAATACCATGGACAGACATAATAAGCAATAAGGATGTATTATACCAAGTCAAGCCAAGAATTTCCTTAGAGAGTGAGATTAGAAAGGCAAAGGCTATCTATCCTACTTTGGCTACACTATGAGAAGCATCTACTTCGAAAAGGATACCATGCTTGGCATGGTGAATGGTAAAAAAGGAACTGGCAGACCACGAATATGTTGTCTAGATGCCATCAACAAGGACACGTTTACGAAAATGGCCGAGTTAAAAGAAGCTACACGGAATATAATTTAATGAAAGGAAATGATCAGTATAAAGACTGAGAGTCATACTCGACTGAACAGATAAAAATATATTTACTCACTCATACACCTTTTCATTATTGGCTGCATTATGGTATTTTTAAATAATTTGGTTTATGATTTAAAATTGAGAGTTATCAAATGATAATGAAATTGCTAAATTGTTAGTTGTAAATATTAAGAGATTAGTAGAGGGGTGGAGATTTGATTTAAAAAATTGTTTTAACAAATTGCCATTATTAAAAATGGAAAATTCTACTTTTGGTTTTTATCGTTATTTCACATTCCCAAGCTTTTGATAAAACATCAATATCTGAACCCTATTAATCATATTGTGAAAAAGTGCCCACATTGGTCAAAATTCGGAAACATAGATGTTGTTTAATATTCATTTTTATTTTTGTGGTGTATTAGAATTTAGGAAACACGTGCTGTAAAAATATTATCGGATACCTATAATTGATTGTCATTAATTTATTTAGTTAAAGTGTGCAATACAATACATTACATATATTCTAAAAATATGATCAAAAAAAACCTTGTCAAATAAAAACATGACATCATGGTAGGCAATTATTAAATGCATAACCTTGTCAAATAAAAACATGACATCATGGTAGGCAATTATTAAATGCATCAGCATCAAATTTATTAAACCATTACTTTGAGAGTAAAACATATATACTTTTTTAGTTTACTGTTAACCTTTTAGTTTGTAGTTGTCACATCATTCAAATAAATTCTTATGTATGATTAATTCTATGGCTATCATTTTAACACACATCTGTATCATTTTTGTAGTCAATAACAATTTCATTATGTTTGGTTTGTTTCAGTGTGGATTACTCTTATTTTGATCACCACAATCTCAGCCATCCCTGTTTCATTGCATAATCTTCAACGTACTCAACATAATCAAGTGTTACATAATGAATCATTTTCAACACGTCAACCTTTATTTAAACACAACTCTAAGCCAATTAATCTTCGTGTGTTATTAAATTCAGTGCGCAATTATAAACCTCAAGTGTTATCTCTTCAAAAATTTGATTCACCAGGCTCAGACTTTAAAAATGTGTTCAAAACTTTGGCTTTACCATCTAAATTATACTTTTATGTGTCTTCGTACCTTTTAATTAATGATTTAATTCACAAAAATATTAATATGAGTGATAGTAATTTTTCTTTCAGGCAAAGCAAAATAAAAGACAGTATTAAATTATTTTTGGATAAGCTGAACTATAGTGATAACTTTAGTTCTTCACAATTAAAGATCTTAAACCATAACATTCGGAGGTTTCTCATCGAGTTTTTAAAGAACACATCAAATATTTCACCAGCTAAAGAAATTCCCAAAAAGCAATTTGTAAATAAATCTCAAAATTTATCACTGCCTGCATTTCATTTTAATAATACTTTACTAGTATTTGAAAAAATAAATCCATCTGAAACAAGAAAAAGTGACATAGAAATTGTAATGGATCCATATAAAAAAATTAAGGAACATGGTTTGTTATTGCAAGAATTATCTGTCGACACAGGATCAAAGATTGTTAGTTCAACATATTCTAGTGAATCCCCCTTAAAAGTTGTGACTAATCCGGTGAATAGTTCTTTTTCACTATATGGAAATATATTAAATACCCTTTTACCAATACATTATAGTAACAAAAGTGATCGAAGCAGATATCTTATGAAAAAAAGTAGCTTAACTATAAACAATCAGAGTAAATACTTCCCTGATTTCTATAATAAACATTCCTCTAGAGTTTCAAATTCCTATGACTATCCAAAAGGTATTTTAAAACGTAAAATAAGATCTGTTGGAAGCAACATTTCTTCTGGTGAGGAAAATAGCACCTTTGAAAGTCATAAAAACCTAGAATTATTGAACAGTTCCCATGGTGTTGTGATAAAAGAACTACAGTTTAATGTTACTAACACAGACCTAAACCTACAAAACAACTCTGGCATGGTCTCATTAATAAACAAATTAAAAACTGCTAATTCCATTTATGAAATTTCACCAAATTATCACTCTGAAAAGTGGAATGGTAATAAAAAAGAGTTTGGTGGTAAAAAAACGTTGATAGCTCTTTTAAATTCTGAATCACTTGAACCTGACTTAAAAATTGTATCAAACTTTTCTAATAAAGCTACATTTAAATATCCCAAAGAGGATGAGAACTTTAATAATAAAGAATTGAGTAGTGCTTCACATTTTTTAAGATCGTCAAAAGTTGATAACATGTTGGGTGAATCTCTACCACAAATAGATCATATAATGTATGTAAATAAGGCAGCAAACATTGGAGTTAAATCTGGAACTAATAGTAAAATATTTGACCAAACTAACTCATCTAATACTAAAGCTAATTTAAGAGGCATAACTGAACTCCCGTTATTTCTTCCACTTGATAGAAAGAGACAGATTATAAATAATGTAACACATGGTAGTGAAACCAACTTTGATCATATACAAAAAATAGCAGATGTAAACTCAAGTTCAAATATCTCGACCGTGATTCTGAACATTAATGATACATATTCATTTGTCAATGAGTTTGGGATGTCCACATCAAGTGAATTCGAAAATAATAATACTCAGGATAGTGATTCTCTTCTCAGTGCCTTAGGGGAGGAATTAAATGAAACTTTGCCTTCATTTTCAACACAAAATAGCAGAGAGAAAATTAATTCGTCAGAGGTAATAGTTGGGATGAAAAATAGTTTCGATGCAGCCTCAATAATTGGAATTGTTTTTGGAATTGTTGTGCTCATTACTTTAACAGGTAAGTGATTACATTCAAGTTTGGTATCTTTTCTATATTTTTAAAATGTAACAGTTAATCAATCACATCAAACTATACATCCAGTCAATAATTTTTTTTTCCTATTTTTGTCTTTCTTAGCACCACATCTCACTACCTGTTCAAGAGCACACTAATATTGTACACAAATAAATATCTATACACACAACATATAGAATTATCATGTTTGCTTGAAGAAATTTGTCAAGGTATGCCCATTTAGTTGATTGATACTTGATTTGTATTTTTTATGTGTGAGCTATTAAAATACTTCATGTATAGGGCTACACAAGCTGGTCTAGCTGAGTTTTAACATATTTTCATGATTATTTAGTGTTCCTGCAAGAAATGTGTTAAGACTGTTTTACTTTTCTTTTAGCTTTACTTCTAAATACATCTTTTGAATTATTACATTGCCCATATTATCATATTTTTAATAATATTGTTTATATTCCTACTCAAATGTGTGATAAAGAATAAGGTAAATTTCTTGGACTCCAACAAAATTCATTTGTTTGAATAACATTTTTACTCAACATGAAATATATCTTGAATCACAATATAATGGGAATACCCTACACACTAAACAATCAGGAATATTAGTGGTAAGCCTTGATGGATTTAGCTCTTTTGCTTTGTAAGCTTGTTTCATTTGTAACACATATACCTCTTAAACCAAGCTATATTTTCTAGTTAGTAGTGCTAGTAATGAGATTTTACAGTATAATGTGTGGGATATTCTTTAGAAAGGAGGAGTTAGAAAACAGATTTGTGCGAATAAGATTGATAACATTCTAATTACATAAAAATGATTTATTTAACATGTGAAAAACAATTTATTTAAATGTAATGCTTTCATCTAGTATTAACTATACTTAAATGTGTTCCTTCAATATAATAGTGCTAAGACTAAAAAAGAACCATGGATCATAGCATTTAACTCGGAAAGCAAACAAAATACATCCAACCTAAGCATGAACTCAACTAGCTATTAACCATAAAATTATTAAATTGTGCTATAATTTGTTGTTTAAAAATACAAGTTTTTCAGCATATACTGGCAGCTTGTTGTCATGTCTTAAGATAACTTATGTTTCCAGAAAAACTAAAAAGTCATTCATTCACCACTTTGGTAGAAGGTGTGACCATGTAATGATGGGGTAATATATTGAGCAATATAAATCAAAGTTTACTTTCCGGCCACCAAAATAAAGGGTTCCTTTGGAATCACAGTTTCTTTCGAATATTGGTTAGGGTCTATCTCTTATGTTTAAGGAAATGATGAATTTTTCTTATTATATAAACTATTTTTAAGTGTTTCAAAACTTTACCAAATTGAACACCTTCTTTCTGATTACCCAACCCTTCCTTCACCTCTGACAAGACATCTTGTAAATGTGAGGAATGCCAGGCCTCCACCGTGGTTTGGATTCCACGTTAAACTGTAGGTCCTTCATTTCATCTCACAATCACCCTACCATTACACATTAGCGTAAGTGCGTATAACCCGAACGGGTAGTAAGACGCGGTGCTAATAATAATAATAACACCTTATTGCATTGTGCATTTGTTTTTCCTCCTTTGTTTTGGATAGTTTGAGATAGTTTGGATGTTGACATTATAAGATGCCCGTACCATTCTTTATGGTCGTTTAATAGAACTGCCTTAAATCTTTGAACCAAAATCATTGCCAATATGTCTTATTCTTCAGTTTGATATGAAGGAAATCTAGATTTGACTCCCTTGAGTAAAGTTTGTACGAACAACTTTTTCAACTATTAGTCTGGGAGCATGTGTAATTCTGTGGCAGATTTAGTGAAATGTATACATGGGTAGTTTAATTCGATTATTAAGTCACTCTAGTTCAAGAATAATCATGATGTCACTCTCGCATGTGTGGCACATACCCATGTTGACGTCATCAATATGGCCACCATTGAATATTTATTAAACTCAATTATTTCATTAAATATTTGACGATTTTATTTTTCAAGGTCTCATTAGAAATATATTAAAATTAACTGCTAAATATATCATAAAATCTTTTAGCGAACATTCCATAGTTTCTGTGCTAGAGTCAAAATAATATAAAATATTGTTGGTAAAACCAATTTTTAGGGGCTTATTTTAAGAATTGCTAAAAAATATGCCAAATATGGGAACAGTCTATTTAAATTTGTTTTAGATTGCTATATCGCCTCTCCAAAGAGTCATTGCACATATACATGGCTTTCATAAATAAATCCAAGATTATAGGCACAAAATAAAATTGTCAACTTTGAACATAAGCCATAAGGTGTTCGTAATAATTAAGTTTAGTCTAACATTTTTTGATGGCAAATTGCACTATTTCCAAAAATACAAGTCCATTGTATATGTTAAATGACTCTTTGAAGTGACTTATTAATCGAATTAAACTACCCATAAATATTTTTCACTAAATCTGCCACAACAAAAGGTTTTTTTGACACTATGCTCTCGTACTGCATTGAAATTTCTAAGTGTTATTTTTGACGACTGTTGGAAATTTGTTGTAGATTTTTTTTTTTGCTCTAAGCCTCATTAATGTAAGTCTGTTGTTTAATAAGATGAGAAAGCTGGCACCTATGTTAACAGATTATATTCAAGCTTATTCATTTGGTGTTGGTTTTAAGTGTTTCTTGAGCTATAGTTCTGTGATAGTAGTGACAAACATTTGCACTTCACTTAACGAATAAGACCTCAACTTTATGTTTACGCTATGGGTCATTGATCATAAACTAAAGTATGTGGGCAAAGCATTGCAATTCATTGTCTTAGAATCAAAGGTACCCCGATACTTAAAAGTTGAAAAGGAATTAAGGGACGAATGGAAAAGGATAATAATAATAAAAATTCTGATGAGAAAGACGAAAGCAAATTTTCTGTAAGGGAAAAGTTCAAATTGAAACTTATTATATATATATAATCTTGGATTAACACACTACAGAGCTCAAAATAATTCATACTTATGCTGGGTTTTTTTTAACTTTATTTTGGTGATGAATGCACTTGTCGCTACCACAGAAATTAACTGCTAAAAAGTTACAGAGATTAGAAAGTGATAATTAAATGACTTTATAAAGAATAGAGATTCTTTTGGAAACGTTTCAACAAAATGTGCCGACAGAGTGAAACCAATTTCACATATGAAAACAATGTTTAAGTCGGTACTATTATCTCAACTATTGTTTCAGCAAATAATTTGCACAGTCACATTGTTGGGAGAGTTCAAAAATGTTTCAGCTACGAACTATCTTCTGTTCCACTCTCCATATTTGAAGAAAGCGGCTTGCCAAGGAAGACAAAGAAATACATTGAACACTCCCATAACAAACAACATAATTGCCAGGATCTAAGTGCATCATTGATGAAAGTACAAATGCTCATACATTAAACAGACTACAAAATATTCACTTAAAAATTGTTTGAAACAAAATAATCACTTAAACAATAGTTTGGAAAAGAGAGAAGAAAAGAAATAAACATTATTTTAAATGAATAAACAATGTTATAAACAAAATAAATAACAAAAAAGAAGGAAAAGGGAAATAAGCTATACCTATATGTCCAGGTGCGCAGCACACTGAGTGTGTCGTAAATCTAATCATCTGGTTATGGAGGGGGGTCCCATTTGGAAGGAGTGAAAATTTGCTAATTAGTTAAAATATAAGTTAAAAGGGCTGTTGTCGGTGACCTGATGGTCTAGGGGTAAGGTGTCAGACTTCTGTGCTGGCGGCTGGGGTTCAATCCTTGGTCCCGGCACAGATTTATCTGATTACCAAACATGCCAGGCCTCCACCGTGGTTCGGATTCCACGTTAAACTGTAGGTCCTCCATTTCATCTCACAATCACCCTACATTACACATTAGCATAAGTGCGTATAACCCAAACGGGTAGTAAGACGCGGTGCTGCTAATAATAATAATAATAATAATAATAATAATAATAATAATAATAATAATAATAATAGGGCTGTTGTTAAATTATTAAAGGAAAGCAAAAAATATTAAATAATAAATTCCCCATATACTAGCAAATAATGTAAATGCAGGTAAAAAAACTTTACATTTAGTCATTCACCCCACTCGATGGAAATTTTAAACATAGTTTCTTGCATTTAAAAAAACATCAAAATGTAGGCTAGTCACATTTTATTTTGAACAAAAATTATTTTAGAATGATCTGAGCTAGGAAGTATTCCTTAATTAATAAATCCACCTCATAACTATGCTTTCAACTGCATTGAAAACACAAATTAATCATTAAGAATGCATGTTCACCTAAAGGTTGGATAAGTAATTGGTTGTTATTATCTTATTTGGGCTAAGTTTGTTTGTGTTTATGTATATATATATCTTTTCTTCTAATATTTAAATTTGGGTGGTGGTTTTCGATTACTAAATTATCAAAAAATTGCATGTCTTCTGAAGTAAAATAATCCTCTTTGACTGTGTTCAGGTGCAGTGAGCTATGTGATGTATAGGCGGCATTACCTCAACAAACCTCAAACATTAAACGATAAGTGTAGCAATCAAGATTCAAGTTGCTACATTGATGACAGCACACTTAGGGTGAGTAAAGTACTCAGTTTCTTGCTAAGTTAACTGTATTACTGTCTATTTGTTTCTTGCATTAAACATAAAATGACATAATATATATAAAAATAAAGAATCTTGCAGTAAACTAAAGAATAAGTCATATCTGGCAAATAATTTGGCTAATTTCATGTATTGTTAGTGTGTAACCTAACAGTGTGGTTCTTGTAAAGGTTTTGAGGCTGTGCCTATCCACTCTGGGGCTGCGTTGAGCCTTCATCTCTCAAAATAAATGGTTTCTAATCTTATACCAACTATTAAGTTCCAACCACAAATAACACTACTTTTGCTAAACAGATGTTTCATAACATATTTTGTTATTATACTTTTAATTTTTTACAGTTATTTATATGATAATTGTCTAATTTTTATTTTTGGTTAATGTATACACAAATCCACCATTGCCATGAAACATTGTTAAACCAATTTGTCAAATATTGAGTAGTGATAAACTAATATTTTAAAGAATTTGTTTTCTTAATAGTTCTTAAGGAACTTTTAAGACAACCCTATTGTTATTTTGGGGAACATTTTAGCTGTAGTTACAGTGCATAAATTAGCAGGTGTGAAAAAACTCACAATAGATAATCAAAAAAATTAACTGTCTCTCACAACTCCATTTTTGGGTTATTTCATTATATTAATTAGATTTGTGGAGTAGAGATGAGGATGGTAGAACTTTTGGAAACCAATAATGTTATTAAAGGCTAAGGACTTGTTCAATAAAATTGTTTAAGTATTGATCTACTCTAGGCATTAAGTGAAGAAAATGCTAAATTGCCAAGACAAACCACATTGATTACTTAGTTTAAATCCTAGTCAAGTCATATTTTCTTAGTCCTATTCCTAATGACCTTTGAAAAAAAGTGGGATAGCTTGGGAAACCTAAACAAATTATGTAGAATATTACTCGCCTTGACTATATGGAAAGAGAAACCATAGGATTGTGGAGAAAAAGACGGTGGCTGGGATTGTAAACGTGCATCCCGGTAGATGAGGATATCTGCCTTTCTTATCCTTCTATTAATTTAAATATGTGGGTAGTTTGAATGGTTAGTAAGATGCTCTGCACAAAAAATTAATCTACATTATATAGAAGTTTTGGAAATTAACGAGAGATTACGATAGAATACCCGCCTCGCTGGTCGCATTCTCTATGAAGGCATCAACTTTTGCACTAGGCTAGGTTGTTGATGATGGGGAGATTAAAGCTCAAACTCCAGATGGGTAGGCTTAACTGAGGGTTGTTTCTTCTAAAAGTTTTCCAATGTTCCCTACACATAAACGAGGGTAAACCTTACATAAATTCTACCTTTATCATCCTTAGCCCATATATTATGGAATAACAAATTTGTAAAAAGTTTTTCCCTTACTTTCACTTAAGTCTTGGAAGAGATACATATAAGCAGAATAACTTTGAGCTATGGCCCTGCGGGTCCACATGTTTAGTTTGAATGTGTGGGAAAAACACTGCCATCAGTGAGATATTATAAATAGTTTTGACATTCTTAATAGGGTGTGTAGCAGCACTTATCCATAGGGTATACACTGTGTTACAATCTATGCCATGTGTCGGCCTACCTTTTCCACTAAGACAGATAAATATAACCACTTGGATGGAGGTTGGGTCTTATCTTGATCATATGTGGATGGATTACTCTAACAGTGAGATCGTCTTAATTCAGTGGTATTTAACCTAGGGGAACAAATACATCTGAGGGAGTAATTAAATTTAAAAAAACAACATATTTCTCATTTAAAACTTATTATTTAATACATTATTTTGGGTGTGATTTTTATTTAAAACAACATATTTCTCATTTAAAACTTATTATTTAATACATTATTTTGGGTGTGATTTTTATTTATTATTTATTTATCACCGCGTCTTACTCCCCGTTCGGGTTATATGCTTTTGGATATAATTAGCTTTATTTATTTTACATGTAGATTATAGAATATGTCTAACATACATCGTGCCCCAACAACTTTGGGGTGTTTATAGTCTGGACAGATAGTATGAGACTGTGACAAAAAAAAATTGGGNAAAAAAGGGGGGGGGGGGGGTACAAATTTGAAGAAAAATTATATTTGGTTGGGCACGAATAAAAAAGGTTGATTACCATTGATCTAATCCACCAATAACCTAATTGTTTAAAGGACTCAACATAAAGGACTACACTTGTGGCAACCCATAGAGCCCTAACCCAGAGTAATAGTGTCTCATTCCCTGATTATAAAACAATCTTTCAAAGAATTTAAACCTTTAACCTGATTTATAGATGCTATAAGTCATATTAGTTTTTAAACTTTCTTCAGTCAAATTCCTTGGCGGGCACGGCCTAACCACACCTTCCAGATCTTCATTAAAAAGGTAAACAAATTAACTGACTACACCCCCTTCCAAATCTTTATTTAAAAAGTATACAAAATACCTGATAGTTGTACTAGAGAGTATAGAGAGTCACTCTAAACTTTAGTAAAGCCCAAGTCGTATGCTAATAAAACCACGACAAGAGGAAGAGCGACTTTAATAAAATCCATGACATGATATAACATCAAAATATGTGTTAATTTACTATTATCTAAAAATACACTATGATAATAAAACTCAATGGAAAAATGGTTTACACCCTGAAATCCTTTGCGCACAACTTGGTGCATCATGTATACAAGATTTTGGGGAACACTGCATGATTCCAAAACTACATCAGCAGTAATAAAAATGTTTGATCCCTACAAAAATTATACCATTCTTCTACTGAACTATTCTCTCTTTTCTATTCCAATGTGTCCAAATGTAATTTTTTCAAGACACATTCAAATACCTTTTAAAATAATAGTGAATATTTTAGTAAACAAAATAAAAAACTATTTGCACTTATTTAAGAAAGCAAATATTGTCCTCAAATTATAATCAACACAAATGAATTGATAGAAATTAAATTTATATTAAGAAATTATTTAAGTCTATTAGACACATAGCAAAATTAATGTGTTTATTTTCCTTTAAACATGTTACTTTATTGTGTGTTTTAAGAAACCCCAACCTAAGTTTTATCGTCACAATAAATTAATATTAAAAGTATTGTATGAAACTTAGTAATACAAGTGAAAAAGGGTATTAAAACATGACACAAACTAGAAAGCATAATACATTATTTAAAAAATATAATGCATATTAAATTTGTTGAACATTTGGATCTGTCATACAACTTTGCTATTGATTATTCCTCTTTCAAACACGAGCTTGTCAAAAATGAAGGCCTTTTTAACAAGACTTCTCTACTTGGCTTTTTGGTTGAACTACTTTGTACCTCGAGCTACATCACTAATGCCACACATGTATGACTAAACTATTTTATTTGTGTGAAATTAAATACTTTGAATTGAAATATTAATTTTTCTTTTCACTTCCTCATATAAATTTATGTGATTGTGAAAATTTTAGACCTCAAGATTATAATGAATCTTTATGCTTTATGTGCCCCTAAATCCAAAAGAGTGTATTTTACAAATCTGTATGTTCCCTGGTTGATCTGCCTGCCGTCTCCTTGGGCCTAAATCCAAAACAGTTTGATAGATTTTGTTCAAACTTAATACAAGGGTGTTTCAATAAGTAAGATAACAAGACCTCTCATGTGCGTAACTGTCCATATTAAATGTAAGTTCCCACCAAGTCAGAGTAGATAGATCACACTAGATTGTGCCAAATATCATTCATACCGTCCAACATCAGTTGTAAAATGGTGGGACTAGCGGAAACGTGGTCAAACATTGAGGTGTGTAGTGTGATTAAAATCATCTGAAATTCATCGCCAACTTGTTGAAGTGTACAGTGCAAACATCATGTCACATAATGAGGTTTGGGTTTGGTGCACGGCCCTTGATAATGTCAAGAAAGATGTTAGACGAGCAGTGATCCAGCCTGCCAAGCATGTCCTCCACAGATGAAGAGTTTTGCCACATTAAAGGTTTGGTGCAAAAGGGTGTGCTTCTTGTTGATTTCCTTACCCAGGGAGATACTGTGAATGCTGACAGCTATTGTGACACATTGAACAGGCTGCGAGAGGCAATTTGTTGAAAATGACCTGGGTCGCTGAGCAGAGGCATCGTATTGCTGCACGATAATGCCAGGCCACACACTGCCAACCACATATGTGAGTTGTTATAGCGCTATGATTGGGAGGTACTGGATCATCCTCTCTACAGCCTTGACCTGGCACCAAGTGATTTTAACTCTTTGGACCAGTAAAGAAGCACCGATGGTTAAGTTATTCAATTCGTCATGTCCTGGCTTCAGGCTCTTGACACCAATTGCTTCCATGCCGAGATAGATGCCTTGGTGTACTGGTGGAACAAATGCTTGAACAAAAATGGGGAATATATGGAAAAATAATCTGTACTAACGCCATAATACTTATTATAAGTTTATATATTATTGAAATAAATTCATTTATATGAAAGAGCATGTTACCTTACTTATTGAAACACCTCCATATTTAGATGGTGTATGGATGTCCCTAGGTTATACTTCCAATTGGTTACTATCAAGTAATAATTCTTTTGAATAGATTAATTAAAACACTCAACTTTTGGATCTACTTAATTTCTGGTTTAGGATGATGGTGGTTATTTTACCAAGTTAAAATATATACATTTTTGTCACAATACCATTTAATTAAACCAAGATGGTCACACTTACATTTTATTTTTCTCTTTAAAACATGTCAAATATATATCTGTAATTTCTAATTTTATTTAAATAAAATGTGTATGATAAATATCAAAGCTGGGTAAAACACATTTTATAAATCTACTCAAGTTTTTGGCTTGTTTTGTCAGACACATATGTTCTTTTGGAAAATACTCCAATGTGTTTAACAACTATATATTTAAGACCCAAACATTAAAATAATAATCTTATATTCCTTACCTTTATCAAATTATTATTAGTTCTAATTGAGTTTATTAATACTTATTTTAAGCAAAGTAAAATAAAAGATTGAAATATTTCACAACACTTTTGTTTTTGTTTTTGCAGGAAAATTCTGAAGAAATGTACAGCTTGGATAATGATTCCTTCCTAAATAGCTTAGAAGCAATGACTATCCAAAATTATTGGACAGATAGTGTCAAGCACACTAAACTTTAATGGGTAACATGAAATGTAAATAAACTAGTAATTTTATTTGGTAATTATCCATTACAATTTCCAATTAAATAAAATGTATTGCACTACTGCCTAAAATTGGGTAAACTTACCAAATCTATTAGTTATTTTAATTGTATTAATCTGAGAGCTGGTGTTGATTTAATTTTAAATCACATCAAATGTATGGAAGGAATTTGGTAGAAAGAAAGGTTTAGATATTTTTTTTTGCAATTAACATTGTTTCATAGATATTTATGCCATCCATCAAAAGTGACAGCTGCAGATCATATAACTTGACATGTATATATGAAACAACTTTTAGTAACTTTTGTAACTGTCAGATTCCTACCATAATCTTAATATAGACATTTTTTTAGACCTCTAGTTAAAAAAAATATCTTTGTTTGTACAAATGAATGTAATAAATGTAATATTCTATAAATATAGTACTCAATTTGGGAAATACATTAGTTTATTCATTCTAATAACAGCACTTTTATTAATGAAGATGCAAGGAAAATTCAAATGCGTAATAGCACTTCTTCTTACCACCCGTTAGGGCTATATGTTGATGTACTAATTACACTAATGGTTTTGGGGATGAGGAAGATTATAGTTAGAGGAAGTATAACCACATTTGTTTGGATGGAGAGTGAAAAATAATTTGGGAAAAACCACCTCCTGCTGTACACCGGACTAAGGTTCAAACCTCGGTCTCCCTGTTATCAGCAGTCTAGTGTTATTGTGAGAGTAGTGCCTTAGATCACGCTGCCATCGAAGCAAAATAAATGATTATTAAAAAAACACATTTAAATGGATTATTCCTGTCAAAAATCTTCCTGAACAATTGTTTGTTTGATAACTAGATTTTTCACAATACAGGAAGATTTAAAACTCCCTGTTCACAATGACAACTTTGGCCCAACGAATCCAATTCTTCTTAACTAACGGCCCTAGTGTGGTCGTAGTTGTAAGGATACATGAGTTATGGTCTCTATTTTTTCAGTTTTGATGACAATAAAAATTATCTGGCCGCAATAAATCAAATATTGCTTTCCAAAGAAACAATGCCACCGAACGTCTGTATTAAATTACCAACAGTTTCCTCTTTCAGTTTGCTCTCCTATCCTCCTTTCATTGTTTGATTCAAATCTTGCTTTAATAGATTTGTTTAATTTTCTTACTTACTCATTAGCATCAGGAACTTGAAAGCTCATGGATACACATAAAAAATTATGCCAAGTTTTTTTATTTTGAGCCAGTCCACCTCATTACACCCTATCTTTGTCTTGAGCTAGTTCTATCCATTCCACTTATCTTTGTCTTTTTGAGCTAGTTCTATTCAGCCCACCTCATTGCACCCTATCTATTTCAAGTCCATTCAAATGTTATACCCTCATCTGCGTCTAGGTCTTCCCAATGGTCTCTTCCATTATTGCTGCGTGCCTTGCCCATTATTACCTATTAAATTTGGTTACCCTAACATTGTCTGGTGATGAGTTTGTAACCCCGACCCTAGCAAACCCAAATTAGAACAGTAGGGTAGAGAATTGCTCTTAAACATTTTATTGAACAATCAAAGGTAAATTAATTTATTTACAAACAACTAAATATCACAAGATTGAGTAGTGAAAGGGACAGACTTAAGAGTCCAGCCATAAAGTGTACAACCCTTTTCCTATGCTCAATATGGCGGCATTAAAAATGCCACATAGTATAAAACACACAGAGGTGGCCCAAGAAATATAAAGTTTATAATCATTTAAATCCAAAAACTATAATTTTGGAAAGGTTAATAAGAATAATGGTATCAAGAGTGCCCCACACAAGCCAAACAGATAAATATTAAGTTCTTCAACATCATCACATGACCTGAGAGACCGCTAGGAAGGCAACATGGTGCATGGGCTTAACTCATGGAACACTCATCGCTCACCCAGAATGCTCTAATAGTTGAAGGATCTCGATGTAGAAACTTCTGCCAATATCTAGGAGCATCTCAATTATATCATCTAGAAATACAAGCCACACCAGCCTATCCTAGTACTCTCTTCATTATAACGGGAGCCTTACTGTGGATAGGATGGCTTGAGACTCTTCTGGTATTTTGATGTAAATACATTATGCAGTACACCCCCTCTCCCTCTCACATATATATACAATTTAGTAAAATAAAAAGATGAAAATCACAATTAATATTCCAAAAACAAGAATCAACAAAGCACCATTATCTAAGATTTGTGCCAACAATCAAACGGTAGCGTGTCATTGTTGTGCACAAAAGGACTAAAACATATTTAAAAAAAAAAATTGGCACAAGGTATTAACAGTATAAACTAAAATTGCTAGACATAAAGATATTAGACTGTAAAAAAAATATCCTTTTCCAAAAAGACTATTAGGGCGAGAGAAAAGTTACATTGTTGGGAGTGTGAAAAAAGGCTATTGCATAGAAAATGAAAATTAGGTCTTTAAATATAATAAAAAAAGTTGTAATACTTAAAACCGAAAGATAGGGGGATGCTATGCTGCATATAACACAAGCAATTTATAAAAGAAAATTTAACATGGTAACTTCATTTTTTAGGTACCAAATTTAAAATGCAACAATAACCCTTAAAAGGTAATAAAATAAAATCACTCTAGACTCTAAAATGTTAAAATGGAAAGTTCAACAAAATGAGCAAAGTGATGTTACTTTCAATGTCAAACCATAAGAGACAATTAATTAAAATGGTATAATGTTGAAATCGTATTAAAGAAATAATTATTTATTTAAAATAAAACTCCATGAGGCCCAAAATCCATTCTAGCTCCCTCATGCTTGGCATAGTGAAATTATTAAAACAAGTTACAAAATAAACAAAAGATAAGGTTATAAATAAAATTAAGGAAAAGACTTAGTTATCCTCATTACTAAGCAGGGTTAAAGAACAATTAGAGAAAGACTAAATCTTAAAATTCAAGAAAATTAAAGTGTAATAAGGGTAACTAAATCAGATTACATTCAACCTTAGTGAAATCTAATGGTGAAAAAACGTTAAACTCTTGGAAAGAGCTATTCATATTACCCACGCCAAAAACTGGAAGTTAGTCAAAAAGGAATTTAGAAACATTTAATACCAAAATAAAGGGGCTGAATGGATTTGACCTAAAAGGCAATATTATTATACTTGAAATATATCCTGGAATTAAAAGATATTAATAATTAGTACAAAACACTAAAAAATAAATAATAGATGTCAGTGCCAAATCCCACCGCCAGATGGTAGATCCCATCACATGGCGTAATTTAGTATCGCCTTCTGTCCCCAGATGGAAACTCTTGTCCTGTTACTAATAATAGTTGATGTTTTTCCCTCCCCTCCATATAGTGTTAGTGTCATAAACAAATAGATATTAAAAAAAAAATTGAGGTAAAATCAGCTCAACAGTCATTTCTGTAGCATATTTGAATATGCTACAAATTTATTGTTAAACTAAGATGTTAGGATACTTTCTGGTGGTTTAGAATTATGCATAAAAGTTATATATTCTTAATGAATGGTGACCATGGATGGGCTGCATTGCCAGGCCCCTTATTTCTGCAGTCTCTTGGAGATGTAATGCCACCTTGATGCTAGTGACCATAATAGATAAAAATATAATTAATGAAATAATTGCATTACTACTTTGTTATAGGCTGATTTATTTTAAAATATGAAAGTATTTATTATTACATATTGGTGTAACTTGCCACTTGAGTACATTTTGGCTCTTGGGAATTTACAGTTATACTTGGAAAATCAAGAAAAATTACAAAACATGAGAAACTGGTGCTATTTTAACAATTGAAAACTGAGAGCACAATAACAAATGTGGTGTCCTTAAGTCTATTAACAAAGTGACAAGCTTATTGTACACATCATTTTGCTGATACAACATTTCCTTTGTCTTCTGGCCAATAATGCTGTAGGCTGATGTTCTTCCAGCCAATAATAAATTCACAACATGACCCACAGGCAAGAGCAGTGAGCTATATGGAAAATTACCGATTCATTATAAATTTAACTTTAATAATGAAAATATTTGGCCTTCCCATCCCAATGTCCACTTGAACCCTTCTTTATTTTCAAATAACCTAAATTTATTCTTATGTAAAGTAAGAGACCATGTTTCACAGACATTAAGAACAAATGGTAAAAATATTGTATATCATATTTCTTGACAAAAGGACAGCTGTAATAACTTAATGACAGAGTAATATCCTACATTTCCCGACTGTATTCTTTTCCTAATTTCCCACATAGTAATATTAACAATTTTTTAATATCTATCATATATATTGTGTAATTTTCCAGGATTCACTCTTCATTAAAAAGTTTTATGATCAAATGCAGCACAATGCTCATGATAGATATTCAAAAATGGTTGAGATTACAGTATGTAAAAATTTAACCAAACACATCTATTGAAGCTATATATATATATATATATATTGCCAAGACATTTGTTATGAAGGCTACAAAAAATGGACCTTAACTCACATTCCCTTCCATCTTACCTTAAGCCTCTGATTATAAATGTATAGTAGCACAGCCACACTCACAATTGAATCTAGGCATGCATTGTCCTTTTCAAAAACATAATACACACCACCACAACTAAAATGTGTACAACCTTTAATTTGTTTGAAAGACATTTGGAATGAATAAGGAAATGTTCATTGTAAATGTCAACAGTTAACCTATTTAACACCGTTACCTCAGAAAGACAAAACAAAATCGAAACACGAATAGCTAAACTTATTCAATTGCATGTATACTTAAATCATAAATATCTTACTTTTATTAAAACAAATATAAGAATTGTATAACAACATCCCTTCCCAATTCTGTAATCGATTAAATCTTCACACATTAACAAGATTTAACTTTAGAGCAAAATAATTAAACTTTCCTAAAGATATGAGATCTCTCACAAAGTGATGTCTAACATCCACATGTTTAGACCTTTTAGTTTCAAAGGTTTGAGCTATAATAAAAGTGGATTGATTGTCCTCAAATAGAACTTGTAAAAGACTGTAGCTGGATGCCCCTCATTGGAACGCCAATTGTAAAAGCCTTAAATACTGCCCCTCGTTGAGTACGCCAATTGTAACGTACTTATTGGAACTGCCCCTTGTTGGACGTCAATTGTGACATACTGCTGGAATGCCTTCACGTTGAGCGCCATTTTATGTACTAACTTCACTTTGGTTTGAAGAATTTATATATTACAAATAAATGTTTTCGAAAATAGATACTTTTATATAAACTTTAATGGTATAATGTATTACAAATCACTGTTGTTTGAAAAAGAATAATGGAAACCATTTAGGTAAAAACACCTTGGCTGTGATTTTAAACACAACCAAGCTAACATTATCAAACTATACAAGATTGATACACATCTCTTTCGTCTGCCGAACAAGAGTAGAATGACGTGTCTACCAAGCTAGCGTCCTCTCGAGTCGAGCCGTGTGAACCCCGTGGTTCACACCCTCGAACCCAGACCACTCCTTGCTTTCTTTCCATCGACCAATGGGGTTAGTTTTTAATTAGCGCGCATTTAAGAAAACAGACGCGTTACTCTGCACCTGCTATTTATTTACTGCGTATTACAACCCGGAAACAAAAACGATGCTTCTGACACGTGTAGTTAAAATAAAAGAAAAAGAAACATGGCCGTAGTATAGAAAAGATGAGTTTACTTTATATTAACTGAAAAGAAGAAATATTAATATATTTACTTTAAAATATGATCTTGAATATTAAAAAGACAGAAAAAATCAATATCATTACAAACTATGGGCTCAACCGGTTCACAAAATTCACTTAACAAATTCTTCAAAAATATACTTTCAGACAATATGAAAGTGCATAAAATTTCAATTCACAACTACTCATACCTACAATTGATTGTTTTTTAGAGCTTCAACATACAATATTTACATTTAATTTAACTATAAAGCCTAATATACTTTTCTTATTGTTTGTATCAGAGGCGAAATCGGAATAGACTTAAGCAAAAATTCTCAAATCTGTATCATCTGATTTTACAAAATTTAGACCTACATGCTGTGTATGATTTACATAACGCAATACATTTTTAAAATGTTTTCATTGAGTCAAATTAGAGCCATTTTGGAATCTACCAAAGTAAGATACTGAAAAACATAAATCAAGTCTCGATCCCAACACATACATGAGACTCCCTATAAGTTCCTTGTAAGGAAGCATACCTCAAAATTTTGTTCATCTTTTACCAAATTTAATTTAGGTTCCAATGGAATTTTACTTGGTCTACATTTAATCATATTCAATTTTCTTAATATCTTTAGAATCAAAATTTGTTAACTAACCACAATATTACCATTGTCACACTTAATAATATCCAACCTAAAAACTGAAATTTTGTGTCAGAACTTAAATCTCTCATTTCCATTTTTGACATCAAATGTGGTTTAATAATTTCTAAATCAACTTTAGAACTCGACACAAAAATATTATTATTATTATTATTAGCACCACGTCTTAAAAATTAGTTATTAGTAGATTACGATTAAATGAATTATTTTTAGAAAAACAAATTGGCAGTATCTAATTATTAATTATTTAAAAAAAAGTCTTTAGTAAGCTACCATTAAACGATTATTCCACCAAACTAAGTCAAAAGTGTTATTCGAAAGTTCAAAGACTCCCAAGGTATTTTCCATCCAAAAAGATCACGTTAAACTACTCTTATTTTAAAGGCTAAGGTCAAAATTAAAATATTTCGCGAGGTATTGCCTTATAACATCTAAATATTAAGTTTGAACGAAATCCACAGAACCGTTTCGGGTTTGAAAATCGGGTAGAAATCTTTTCTGAATAAATAATAAATAATCCTTCGATCGGCACTAACAATCATGATTAATCCTTGGTCTCAGCACAGATTTATCTGATTGTCAAACCCTTCCTTTACCTCTGACAAGCCGTGTATTAATCACAACTTGTGAATGTGTGAAATGCCAGGCCTCCACGATGGTTCGGATTTCACGTTAAACTGTAGGTCCTCCATTTCATCTCACAATCACCCTACCATTTGACATTAGCATACGTGTGTATAACCCAACGGGTAGTAAGACGTGGTGCTAATAATAATAATTATGATTAATATCAAACATACCTGCCTCGGTGGCGTAGTTGGCAAACGCACTTGTCGTGTGGAGCTGCTCGACTGCTGAGGACGGGGAGATCGAGGTTCGAATCTCGGTCGGGTGAACTGGGGGTGGTTTTTCCTCAATGGTTTTCCACTCTCCCTCCACGCAAATACGGGTTCACTTCTTTTAATTCAGCCTTCCCAACTCCTAATCCATTAGAGTAATTAGTACTTAAAGCGTATAATCCGAACGGGTAGTAAGACGCGGTGCTAAATGTTATAAAAAATATCAAACAAATGGTCCATCTAAAATGTGTATAGCATTTACGCATGTATTAATATATATATAGCCTAAAAACTTTACACCAAACAAATATGACAAACATAATTTATATGTTATACACACTTACGCTAATATGTAATGGTAGGGTGATTGTGAGATGAAATGGAGGACCTACAGTTTAACGTGGGATCCGAACCACGGTGGAGGCCTGGCATTCCTCACATTCACAAGATGTCTTGTCAGAGGTGAAGGAAGGGTTTGGTAATCAGATAAATCTTTGCCGGGACCGAGGATTGAAGACACAAAAATAAATCAACCCAAATTAAAATATATGTTGACCCATTATAATATAAGCAAGGATCTACCTTAGATCTGTTAGAATTTTCTTGGATTAATTCTAAATTAATATACTCATTCCCACACATGGGACTTTACCTTAACCCATATAAAGGACTTTTTTAATTCACACACTTTAACTTCATTGAACTATAAGCCTTCCGGTCACTGTTGATTTAACCTTACTATACATAATGTCCATGACATGAAACCACACTGTCAAAATATGAAGGCATAGCAACAAGTAATTGGTTAACAATTTCACCTTCATCCATCTTGCTTCTAGGAGTTGTTAACTCATCACTTGTCGCTTCAAATTCATGGAAAAATTCCTGCAATGGTTTGTCGTGTAGATATTCCATTTTTCTCCAATTCTTTTGTGCATAAAAGAGGAATGTCATGCCTTTTTTTTTCCATAAGTAGATTGTAGAGCTTCCATGATGTACTTTGCTGTATTTTCCCCCAAAATCATTGTCAGGAGATTGTCTGCAATTCTTTGATTCACCAAGATGTTACGTGCTTTAAAATCGTTATCCTTTTCTTCAGGTGGTTCGTCGACCAAAACATATAATATATCATTCTTTTCTAAACGTAATCTCATCCTAAACTACCAGTTCGTGAAACTATTTCTATCAAAAGGTTTAATTCAGGACTGAGAACAACCAGACACTGCCATGATGGTGTCTCACCCAACCCATTGCAACGTCAAATATTAACTTTATACCAACTATCCTAAGAGTTTTTACTCACAATCCACAGTTTGTTCTGGGCCCATAACTTAATCAAGAATGTAGGGATCCATATATAGAACAAACTATTAAGGAGAAACAGCACAGTTATATTTAATAAAGACAATACGACTACATTATATGTCAAGGAACAGCTGTTAGGTACTGTGTAACAAAAAGCAGCAATAAAGGTCACATGACCTATATAACAGTGTTGCCTCAGAAAGACAAAACAAAATCGAAAAATAAATACCTAAATTTATTTAATGTACATATATACTTAACTCATAAATTTCTTACTTTTATTAGAACAAATATAAGAATTGTATGACAACAAATACCTGATAACCAGAAAAATGAATGCAATTAGCTCTGTATGCAGTTATATTTCTGAATAGATTATGTAGGGCTCCTAAAACTTGATGTTTCAATTGAGTTAATCTGATTTTTGCCTTTAATACATTTTGCAGATTATTATCAAGACAAATTCCAAAGTCAAGCAAAATTTAAGCAATTGGCTCAATATGGTCTCTTTGAGTTGATGTATGAACTTAGGTCCATACATATTTTTTAAAACATAACATCTTTAGGATGATAGGACATAAACTATCGCTCATATAAGACTTTATTTTTTATACATTGAGATTGATCAAGTTGGATGATTTTGAGTAGTTGTACAATTAAAACAGAACCCACTAAAATCACAAGATAAACAGAAATAGTGATTATTTTTTGGGTCGAGTTATATTCTTTGCATTATAATGTTGAGCTATGATCCTTTGTGCTGTATGTTTAAACATCAATTTGGGCTATTATATTTGTAACGTCATCTAACGTGCATGGCTGTTGAAATTTGTTTTTGGTTTAGCCCTTATAGATTTTGGTGTGAGGTTACATTGTGTAGTCTCATTTGTAGATGTTAAAAATGTCTTCAAACAAGATAAAATTATAATTATGTCTAGTTTGCAAGAGTTGGGATTGCTACAGAAAAAGGTGAAATGTGGTTGCTCTAAACGATTATTTTGTGTTTCTGAAAACAATTATTCTTTGGAATTTAGTATGAAGTGTGCCACCTGTTCACGATTGAGATGCATGGCAGACAGGTAACCCCTCAATTAGTTGAGCTACTTTTTTCCCTCTTTTATTTCCTAATCAATGTGCCATAGTTTTTTACTAAGTAAATTATGTTATAAAACAGGAACATTTTGGTTTGAAAAAAAAACTGCCTTAAATGTTCGATATGTACTGTCCCTTATTTGAGAACCTCCTAGAAAAAAAACAACATAGTACTTCATACGTTGTTTGCCTTAAAAAGTTAGAGTTGAAGTATTACGTTGGTAACTTTTCATCCTGGAAACACACTACAGCATCCCATAAACCTATTTGAGCCACTTTGTTTAGTGCCTTGTCAATGCCAACTATGACATGCACACCTTTTTAACACTTCTTCAAGCTCAATTTGAAAATATTTAGCTATTCCATACATACATGTCAACCCTATTTATACTTTTTTTAACACACATAGAGCTCTGCAAAACTATTCTGAAGACACCGTAAGATTTCATCACTAGGCATTCTCATTAGGCACCGCTGGTGGTATTCACAATAACACCAAATACATTCATCCCTTGATATTCAATTTTCTTCATGTTGTTGATTAAAAATTCTTCCTAATTTTTTCACTATGCACAGCCTCAATTTTTTACATTATGAATGAGTTTAGTGGTTAAAAAAGGAACAGCCATAACAGAATAATAGAGGATGGGATAAGTGTCGCCCGTGGAAGTATAAGATGGAGTAATTGGGGTTTAATCACAAAAGTAGTTGAGACATAAGGTATAGTTTTGGAAATCTTTGTGCCTAAATTGTACGACAGATCTTGGTTAGTATACCCTTTGTTGTGCTTTCTGTTAATATTGCTGAGCAATCTTTGGGTACACATTAGTTGACATGATAAAAAACACATTCATTACTTTAAGATTATAAATTATAATTAAACATAATTTCGGATGTAGTTAACACCACTCAAGACATTAAGATATTTGAATAAGATAACTAAATAAATCAATAACAGTAATTCACCCCAGCTTCTGAACTCCGTGCCAGAAGAACACAGAGAAAAGCCTCTCTACTTTCACACCCAAGAACAACCTCATATTAG
>CABEEJ010003233.1:0-11865 GCA_901482245.1 Timema douglasi
ACTGTAGGTCCTCCATTTCATCTCACAATCACCCTATCATTACACATTAGCGTAAGTGCGTATAACCTGAACGGGTAGTAAGACGCAGTGATAATAATAATAATAATAATCGTTGTCATAATAATAAGAAACAAAAAAGAAATGATAATGGTGGCAAAAAGATGTAAGATAGCATTAATTTATGTTTATAGATGTAAACTGTATACTAAAATGTATACATTTATCAAGTAATGTGAAATATATATTCTCGGTGGTAAAATTATCGTTAAAACACATTTTAAATACTTTCATTATATCTCACTTCAAAATTATTCATCTTTTAATTAAGAATTGGTTACTTTATAATGTCACATGAATGATAAATAATTTAATAAAGGAAATAGCAATATGATGAAATTAATATTTAATTAATATAATGTGACGTCTACAGAAATGATTGGTTTCGAGAAAATGTCAATAAAATGTAAACCATTTTATTATAGATTATAATAAAATGTTGTTGTAGGGCGCCACCCTCAGAATCACACCAGGTGGAATAATAAATAATATACTTCACTTGAATTAATTGTTGACTTTAGTTCAGCAGCTTACACGTCAACTATCGTTCTAGAGACCACTGGACTCAAGCTAGTGACCCTTAATCAACGCTTTTAAATATAATTTCGAATTCCAGAGCAAATAAACAAATGACCAAAACAAAATACAACAATCTCTTTTCACCCCTTGCCAAATTAATGATGTGCATAGCAAAAATAAAATTATACCCATGAAATAAAGTTTTAAGTAGTTATTCCAATCCAAAATTTATTGCTGGAGTGCACCCTTATAACTATAAAACTAAATGGTTTACATAGATAAAATGGTTAAAATAACATTACAGTATTTATGTGAAAAATAACAATACATGTGAATGTAAGACATTTAATTATTCCAAAGAAATCTAAATGTACAAGTAAAGCATATTGTTGGCAGTGAAAGTAAATAAGTATAATTATTCCAGTATTATTAAACAATAATATAATTATATACATATATATGTTAAAAAATTAAATTGTGAGGCAAGGTTTCACTTCATACAAAAGTATTTTATTTTATAATATTTTTTTTAATCACGTGTATTACAATTTGAAGAAATGTTTGTATCATGGCATTGCCTTGCCAATTTCAGAAGACGCCGATCAGTTTTTTAAGGAGTGTTCTGATTGTCATCATGTTTAAACTTTAAATACCTCCCATTTCAAAACAAGGAGCATTAGACATTCACGTGTTCAGTGATGTGTATTTTAAAGGGGATCGCCTCTGTGAGTAATAAATTGTCTCGCAGACGTTCAGATATAACTCGATATTTAGTTATATGATGAGTTATTTCAAAATCTGATTCACAACAAAATGAATTCAAAATATTCCAACATAGGTATTTTCCCTTAACGCGCCTATAGTTTGAATTTTATTTTAAACTGTAGGTAAATGTGACATTAGCTCATTTTCAATGACTTTTGAAGAATATTTGTGCTATGGAACTATGAGACTAGGCTTGATGAAAAAAGGGCTCTAGATTTAGCCTTTCTCTAACAATACAGTAATTTTTTGATAGGCTCACCACAGAACATTTAAAAAAAATTGAGAAAAAGCTACAAGCTTTCTCTTTACCTTAAGATAATACGTTTCGTAGCTTTTTTTCGCCTTTTTCTTATTGCCATGACAAAGGGAGGTTGTAGGTGAGAGGCGAAAGGGATCACAAGCTTGGACAGAATAGAGAAGTCGTTCTAGAAAACGACACAGACAATTGTATTTTAAGCCTTGTGGCCTGATAACGATTTATACTTCCTCGCCGACTGTGTTGGCTTTTTTCCCCCCCTAAGCACAGCGTCTTACTACCCGCTCGAGCTATACGCTTCTGTACTAATTACGCTATTGGATTAGGAATTGATAAGTTTATATTTAGAGGAAGTGAACCCACATTTTCGTGAAGGTAGGGGGAGAAAACAATTTAGAAAAAAAAATATATATATTTAGCACCGCGTCTTACTACCTGTTCGGGTTATACGCTTTAAGTACTAATTACACTAGTGGATTAGGAATTGGTAAGGTTTAATCAGAGGAAGTTAACCCGCATTTGCGTGGAGGGAGAGTGGAAAACCATTTAGGAAAAAGCCCCGGCAGTTCACCCGACCGAGATTCGAACCTCGATCTCCCCGGCCTCAGCAGTAGAGCTCAACACGACTAGCGCGTTAGCCAACTACCCCACCGAGGCGGGTCAATTTAGAAAGAAAAAAAAACCATCACCAGTTCACCCGACCGAGATTCGAACCACGAACTTCCCGTCTTCGACAGTCTGGCTCTACACGAAACTAGCGCCTTAGCCAAATACACCACCGAGTTAGGTATTGCATTATCTACCTAAACTAGGTATTATCCGTGAGTCCGTGCAACATGAATCAAATGTTTAATTGTGGTGCGGTTTTACGTAGTCTACTTTATATTTTTAAAAAACTAGTGGCATTGAAACAAGAGACACATTTATTGGAAAAAGTACAATAAAATTTAAAAATAATTAATTTTAAATAAAGAGACCACAACTATTAAAATGGTCCCAATTGTGTTGTTGTAAAGTGAATTCGGCACGATTTATGGTTCGAGTGTAATCTCGTATCAGGCTAATATACTGGTTAATAGATCGTTTGATGGATTATTACGAGAATAGTTAGAGCTAGTGATAGACAGTGATTAAATCAAATTCAACCACCGCCAAGCTAGGGGCAAGATTGGCTTAGTGGTTATCACTCCTAGCTCAGCCAGAATTGACGAGGGACCCTCGTATATTCTTGAGTCTGCTTGGGAACCAAGGATCACTGTATCTTGCTAGTAATCTTTTTGGTGGTAGTGATGTAGTTCCCACAGGAACACTAGACTGGACAGTGATACGAACACTACTACGATTGGAGGATCACTGCATCTTGCTAGTATTCTTCTTGGTGCTAGTGATGTAGCTCCCACAGAAACACTAGACTGGACAGTGATATGAAAACTACTAAGATTGGAGGATCACTGTATCTTACTAGTATTCTTCTTTGTGGTAGTGATGTAGTCATGATGTAGCTCCCTCAGGAACATTAGACTGGACAGTGATACAAACACTACTACGGTTTGAGGATCACTGTATCTTGCTAGTATTCTTCTTGGTGCTAGTGATGTAGCTCCCACAGGAACACTAGACTGGACAGTGATAGTCCCACTCCCAAGAGAGAGAAGGCTCCCTACGAAAACACAGGAATCAAGTTGCTTGTAAGAGCACTGCCTCACTATCATCAGGAGGGATATGACTGTGGGAAGCACAGTAATTCAGGATCGTGTCGTGAAATGTTGACAGGGTAATCAGAGCTAGTATAAACTGTACCTGTGATGTGTTTTCATCGCCCGGAAGAACATTCATTGGCCAGGTATCAAAAGACTTACATTTCCATGTAGAGAATAGCCTATGCGTGATTGGTCAAATGGGGACAGAGTGGGGGGTGAGTGCATACCATAGGTGCATTTTTAGCAGGGACTGTGCACCCTGACATCACTCCAAGGCACACCATCGTAGTAGCTAGCCTTGAATTCTTAACCCTGACACCACTTCAAGGCACACCATAGTAATAGCTAGCCTTGAATTCTTAACCCTGACAGCACTCTAAGGCACACCATCGTAGTAGCTGGCCTTGATTTTTTAACCCTGACATCACTCTAAGGCACACCATCGCAGTAGCTAGCCTTGAATTCTTAACCCTGACAGCACTCTAAGGCACACCATCGCAGTAGCTAGCCTTGAATTCTTAACCCTGACAGCACTCTAAGGCACACAATCGCAGTAGCTGGTCTTGAATTATGACACTCTAATGCCAGAACCGGTTCGACACTTTTATCTCTGCCAATAGGGCATCAGATTTCAAACTTAAAGATCTCTGGTTCGACGTCTGACATTGACGCAAATTGATTTTTGTTCGATTGGATTGGCTTCTTTTCAAGGAGTGGAATATTAATGAATAGTTGTTTGTCTGTTGTGTTTGTATTATAATTAGTTAGTAATAACCGAACCACGAGATGAGGAATTAACTGGGGAAGTGTTACGGGTGAGATAAAAGAGGAGTGGAAATATTTGGAAATCTTTGAGATGAGAATAGAGGTGGTATAGTGGACGGAACGGGTGACTAATGAAGAAGTACTAAGAAGAGTAAATGAAAATATAACAATCATGCAGGTGATTACTCGAAGAAAGGCCAAGTGGGTGGGTCACATTATCAGTGTGTGATGTCGTGGAAGGTGCACGGTGAAAGGGAGAAGGGATTCACGAAGAGGATAGATTGCAACTGGTGGATGGCCTCCGAACAAGAAGAATATAAAGTTTGAGGATCAGGAAAATGTAGACTGCTGATAGGACATAACGTGGGACTCAATTTGGAGAAGGCAAAATAACCTGTCAACAAGACTTTCCGTATGAACACAAAGGAACTATGTTGTTGCTAAAAGGAATGACCGTGACACGTTACCTGAAGGTGTGCCATGGTGAGCACCACGACACCGTCGTCCTCCTTGTCACGTGACCCGGAAGAACCATGGATGGACGCCGCCTCGACGTCGCGGTGCCATTTGAGAATGAATCCTGACTCGACCATTCGGGACAGCATAGCGTCCATTACCTGCGAGCGAAATCGTCCGTTAAGGGTGCCGCCTGGGTAGCTGAGATATTGCCAATCAGATGTTGCGCTTAGGTTAAACATTGACCAACCCTTTATTACATTATATGACCCAATATATATACAGGGTGTTCCGTAACATATAGGACCGACTTTAATGGTGGAAATGTTACTGAAAAGCAATGAGAAAAGTTTAAACAAATATGTGCCCCATTTGACCATGTTTAATAACTATAGTCATATTTGTACTACAGTAATATGGAGCTGTTTAACATTATAATAAGGGTTCAAAATGGCCAACTTCGGAAAGAATGAAAGCCTGCAATTGACGTATTGTGGAATGCCGCAATCTTTCATAAATATTTTGCATTGCTATTCAAACAGGGAGAAACGAGGGTGGTTTGTCACAAGTGGTTTTCCACTCCACGTGAATGCGGGTACACTTCCTCTAAATTCAAATTTACTCATCCATGACAAATTACACGAATTATTACATATGTTTATAATACGAACGGTTAGTAGGACGTGGTCATAAAATAATAATAATAATTTCCTCCTCATCCCTATACCAATAATGTAATTGAATAAATTATTTAACAAATGTTCAAAAGAATATTGCACTACTATCAATATAGTGCAGTGCGGTGCAAATAAAGAGTATACTCATTTAATCAACACTGTGCATATTAATTTTAATCAGATTCAGACAAATCAGTACCTCCAACAAGTTGTTGTTCTTCTGAGTGTACATGACAACGCCGTAGGTGGTGATGGCGCCGTCTAAGACTTTTATCAAAGGGTCGTCCTTGGAGTCCAGGTAATTCTCGGCGATGGAGTATTTCGCGTAAAGTTTGGGTATGACCCCCGCGAAGTCACCTCTGTTAGCTATTCTTTCCAGGGACAGATCTATGTCCGGGGTCAAGACGCGTTTGTTCATTATCATCCTGGAATAGGACGACGAATCGTCAAACAGGAAGTTGAAATTGCTGTGGAAGCCGAACTCCATGCCCGTGCTCATGATTTCTTCGACGGTGGTTATCTGGTGTTCGAAGCCCGGGTTGGATAAGAAGCTCACGAGGAAGGTCTGGTAAGCGATGCTTATCTGAGACAAAAAAAAACTGTCGAGTAAGTTCTCAGCGGTTCTAGGGTGGTGTGACATTTAAAGCTGTATTTTTTCCCAGGTATAAACACTAGGCTGTTTTATATAATCTTCGTTAACCTGAGAGTTAGCAAGCTTTCCTTGGTTAGTTCCTCCATGTGTAGCTTATAAGATGTCGCCATAGTGTGATACACCACGTTAAAGCTGAATGGAAGGCATATAGTTAGTGATCAAACTCTACGCATAAATTTGCATAATTTTTATGATGCGATGACTAAGAATAAATCCTTTGTTCTCAATTTTTACTGTCGCCGATTCTCAATACCCATTCGGGTTGTACGAATATTAACTAATTACGTCAATATGTTAGGGTTTATGAAGTTTACCCCTTATTTGTGTGGATGGAGAATGGAAAACCATTTAGGAAGAACCACCTGACCAAAATTCGAACCCTTTTGAAAAAGTGATACCTTAGAGCTTAGACCATTTGACCACCGAAATTGGTTTCTTAATATCAAATTACCCCTTAAATTCTTCAATTAATACTAAAACATATTTAAATACAAGCAGATGATTAAATAAGAGTAGTTTTAGCGGAAGGTAAATTTTAATTAAATAGATCTGTCCATTAATTATATGAATATATTTATCAAATATGTAGCTCCAAATTCAAGAAATCCAAAAAGTAGAAATTTAGAACACGTAGCATTCGTCTATTTTATTTACCCTGAAGGGTAGTAGTCTTACCTTGACTGTTTATACTATGGACTGTATTATATAAGCTCCACTGAAGTGAGACTGAGAAAAGTAAACTTGCCAACTCTTAGACTGCCTGTACCTAGGGGAACCTGAGGGTGTTCGAATAAGGAGTATTTATTTTACTCGACATATAATGCATGTCTTATACCTTAAGACGCATGAGCATCATTTTGTGATGCAAATGAAGTGTCCATTGCTCACAATCAGAATGTAATGGTAGAATTAATGGTTTTTCTATCTAGGTTTGTCCCCAAAGAGAAATTTTCCCCTCGAGGAGAAATTTCGACTTTAAAATCAAAGGGGAAATCTCAACCTCAAATCCATAGAGAAGTTTTATCCTAAAGCCCGAGGAGAAATGTAAACCTCAAATTTAAGAAAAAATGTATATCTCAAATCCATAGAGAAGTTTTAGCCTCAAACCCAAAGAGAAATGTAAAACTCAAATCCATAGAGAATTTTTATCCTAAAGCCACGAGGAGAAATGTAAACCTCAAATTTAAGAAAAAATATCTATCTCAAATCCATAGAAAAGTTTTAGCCTCAAACCCAAAGACAAATGTAAAACTCAAATCCATAGAAAAGTTTTATCCTAAAGCCCGAGGAGAAATGTAAACCTCAAATTTAAGAAAAAATGTATATCTCAAATCCATAGAAAAGTTTTAGCCTCAAACCCAAAGACAAATGTAAAACTCATATCCATAGAGAAGTTTTATCCTAAAGCCCGAGGAGAAATGTAAACCTCAAATTTAAGAAAAAATGTCTATCTCAAATCCATAGAAAAGTCTTAACCTCAAACCCAAGGAAAAATGTAAACCTCAAATCCCAAGGGAAAATTTCAATCTCAAATCTAAGGAGAAATTTTAGCCTCGAACCCAAGGAAAAATTTCAGACCCAGCTTCATCTGGGTAAAACCGGCTGCTTGCAGCTAATATTGTGTATACCTGCATGCAAAACAGCACCCAAAAAATGAAGAACGCTCTCATGGAATTCGTGCGAGGCATTATCGCAGCGGGTGTCTCCAGGACTGCACCCCAGACCTGCGTTAGGCATTCTGATATGCTTCTGTAGTTCTCCCACTCGGTCCGCTCTCTACATCCCAGAAAATGAAGGAAGAACGTCGCCACGACGACAGCCCCTGCTATCAACAGCCAAATGTTCCACGGGAATATAATGAAAAGACTCTTCCAGTGAGGAACTGGCCTAGCCCGCGGGACCACCCATACAATCTGATCGATCATGTAAGCGTAAGACGCCGACAAAATATCAAATCGGACGGCCTTTGCCATCAAACCACATAATCCAAATTCTGATCTTCCTTGAAGAACTTCACCGACGACGCCCGTCCACGTTCCGTTTGAAAGCTTGATCCCCCAGTTGGCGTTTTCTGCTGGAGGGGGTAGGAAAACCACGCTGAAGTTTCTCTTCTGAGCCAGTGTTTGTATCATCCGTATGTCTAGCCCTTCCTCGTAGCCCAAGAAGGTCTTGTTCTCAGAGTCGACGCCGTAATATGGTGATATTATGTATGGTTTGATCGGAAATGTGGAAAATGTGATGGGGCAGCCGTAGAAATTGTTTGGCGCTCTAGATGGGAACAGATTTTTGTTGTTAACGAACTGTCCTTTTGATCCTTCTGTTCTCCATTGGTCCAGTAACACCAGGTCATATTTATCCTTCTGACAGTTGCCTCCACCCCTATGGGATGACCACGTGTAGATATCCAGGAGGGCTTGGTAGCTGTTTGGGTCAGGAGATCGAGTAACAATTATGACATTCTCAACTTTATGCCTCAACAAACTTACAAGGATATGGTGTATTATCTCTGTCAAATTTTTCTCACTTTCTTCTGTTATGAGAGCAACAACGACCTGAGCCGATACACTCCAAGAAGTCTCTCTCATCAATCGACTCAGCTGCTCTGCAAGATCTAAGACCGGGTCATTTTTACAAGGGACCCGGTCCATCCAAATTACGTAATAACTGTCACCTTTGGAATCTCCCTTCAGCTGTATCGCCATTTGCCGACCTTTGTCCGTTTTGGAAATGATTATTGACCATCGCGCCAGAGAATTAAGATGTATCAAAAGGTGTTGTTGACGTGAAGAGCCTTCTTCGTCGACATCTTCAAAGGCCCTTCTGTTTATTAATAGATTTTCTTCTTTATGTTTGTCAGTATCATCGCACGAGGTATCGTCGGTATCTTTGGGGTCATTCACCTTCCGAGTAAAGGACAGTACGAGACGCACTTCTTTGTCAAAATACTTTTTGGCGATGTCGGAAACACACAACGCGATGTATTTCTCTCCAAATGACAAGTTTAATGAAGAAGACAACATGAGATAGATCAGTATAAGCATATTTAAAACTTTTGTTGCTTGTTAGTTTTAATTTGTTGGTACAAAATGTACCCCCATATTCAGAAAAATTTATTAATTAAAGACAACCAACTGAATAGTTTCATAAAAAGATAATTTTGATTTTTTTAATGTTTAAATCCAAACCTAAGAGTTTTAATTTAATTTTAAACTTGGTTTGACTAAACAAATCTTGGTATTTGTATTTCATAGTCAATAAAATTAGGCATATATACAAAAAGTCCTACAAATATTAATATAATTAAAATATATTTTAATGCTTTTAACTTAAATACTAGTAATTTTTATTTAATTCAATATGTATCTTACTATCCAGTGGAGTATGTTTGTTTTACATATATTATGATTTTGTTTTTACTTTCTCGATTAAGAAATTAAAAGTTGTTTCAAATATAAGAAAACATCTTCCGTTTATTTAAAACTTAAAAAAGTGTTTCCAACACATGTCGTACTCGTACAAGTTTAGGTGTTTTATTTGAGCAACATTTGTGGAAGCTTAGTGGACACTAAACGAAGAAAACTGATCATAAAATTGATTTCTAAGTATCTCAGTCGTTATTTGAAGAATTCTCAAAGTAAGTTTGTGTTTATATACGCCAGCAGATTAAATATTGAGATCGTTGCATAAATCTACTGGCCATCAAATACAAGTATTGTGAAAGAGGATATTTTGACAGGTGTTTCCAAAGACTATTTAATTCTCTTTCATTGGTATATTCACAAAAAAACCCCTCATAAATACCTAACAATGAAAGCATACACTGGAGTATGCCATCATATAAATATGTACGCTACGTCAAAGAGGTTTAATTTCAAAGGAAGTTTATTTTGTCATATCAAACATTAATACATAATCACAACATTGTTTAGAATTTGAAACAAGAGTTGTCTAGTTTGAACCCTATTTCTTTTTTATTAATAATTTTGACACGTCTCATACCTTGTTACAAGTCTCAAAAAGAATGTTCTGATTTTCGTAATCTGACAGGTTTGACAACAATAGACTGTACTATCAGATAAGGTAGATTATTTTTAACCATGAACTTACTTTACTCTAGAATAATAATAATAATTTCATTTTCCTTTATTATAGTCCTGGCCAAAAGTCGTACAACCTATAACAGGCCAGCACCGAAAAGTACACAAGTACTTTATAAAATACATATATTTACATGAAAAAATAAGATAAATAATCATATATACTGATGAATAGTTAAGAAAAAATAGTAAATAATAATAATAAGAAGAATAAAAAATAATTAAAAAGTAGTAAAGCATAAATATTTAAAAAGAAGTAACAATAAATAATATTATTATAATAATTTTAAGGGATTTAAAGTATTTTTAACACTTTGTTATAAAAGTACGACTCACAAAACAACTTAATCTTAAAAAGAACACCTAATATGTCACACCCAGCTCTAACGCCAGGATTGTTCCTTTTATTATTGAGTTCTTAGGGTGCTTCTACACTAGTTTTTATTTAGCACCACGTCTTACTACCCGATCGGGTTATACGCTTATATACTAATTACATTAATGGTTTTAAGTATTAGGACGATTATATTAATAGGAAATGTATACGCATTTTCGTTGAGGGATAGTGGACAACCATTTAGGGAAAAACTACCCTCAGTACACCCGACCGAGATTCGAACCTCAATCTTCCGGTCATCGGCAGTCTAGTTTACTGCAAGAGTGACGCATTAGACCACGGGACCACCGAGGTGGATTACACTAATTATATTAGCATTAAGGAATTGAACTGTAGTTATTTATGTCTAAAGGCGTCTTTACACCAGGAGTATTAGCACCTAAGGAAACTTTATTTTTGTATGAAAACAGCTTCATACACAAATATTAAAATATTGTGAGACGCCTAACACTGGGGTCGAACAAGGATCATCTATACTTATAGACGACCCAACTGATCACTCAGCAACAGGTATAGGCTTTGGTCAAGGCTGGTAGCAGTATGCATATTCAAAGGGGAATAAGAGAAAATGTATTAGGGCCCTTTTATGCACTCGTTTAAGGTCCTGCGATATCCGACTACAAAATGCCGTCCGTTCTGTAAATCACCGGTAACAAATTGATCATTTTATGCTTTGTCATCCGTTTAAGTTGCCGTCGTGTTCTGAAGGATATTCTGTCGTGCCCTACAGAACGCCAGTGGCAAAAAATTCGCGACAATTTTCTAAGTATAGGGTGGAGTCGAAACAATTAGACGATTAGTAACTTGGAAAATTAACCCTTAAATTGAAAAGTAAATATTCAATAGATAAATAAAAAACAAACTAAATACTGCATTTTTTCATATTTTTTTTAGGATAATGTCACTAAGGTGAGCTCCACCGGGCGTCAGACAAACCTCAGCACGTTGTCCATCACATTCCTCAGCATAGATCGTCTAATGGTTTCCGCTCAACTCTGTTCAGAACGTATAATAAATAGGTTCGTTTACGCAAAACGTGTTTTTGTCTCTTGTCAAGTATTAGTTATAAATTGAGTGTGATTTATAAAACTTTATCTCTTATTACGAATTAAAAGGCATTGCCCTATTTGGTTTTTAAAATAGTTTTCCTAATAAACCTCTCAACAAATGTATTCTTAAATATTTGAATATGTGATTGCATAACTTTTGAAATAATTATTATTATTACTATTATTATTATTATTATTATTATTATTATTATTATTATTATTATTAGTATCGCGTCTTGCTACCCGTTCGGGTTATACGCACTTACGCTAATGTGTAATGGTAGGGTGATTGTGAGATTAAATGAAAGACCTACAGTTTAACTTGGGATCCGAACCACGGTGGAGGCCTGGCATTCCCCACATTCACAAGATGTCTTGTCAGAGGTGAAGGAAGGGTTTGGTAATCAGATAAATTTATGCCGGGACCGGGGATTGAACCCCGGCCGCCAGCATAGAAGTCTGACACCTTACCCCT